>WBZZ01004371.1:47500-62500 GCA_019918135.1 Paulinella micropora
CATTTCTGCACATGCGCCTCCATCGTCTCACCCGTGAGGGGAGTACGAAGAATTGACGATAAGCTCTAATGACACCCCCGCAAGGGCAGTTCCAACACTTCCAGACGGGCCGGTATGTTCAATGAAAATACTGGTCCAGACGGATCGGTATGATCAATGAAAATACTGGTGGCACCGACGGGAATCGAACTGGCGACAGGGCCCAGATGGTAGAACTTGACCACTGGGCTATCACGGTGTCCAATAATAATAATAATAATAATAATAATAATAATAATAGTGCTTCTCTGTCAATCGCTGATGCAAATCTGCACATGCGCCTCCATCGTCTCACCCGTGAGGGGAGTACGAAGAATTGACGATAGGCTCTAATGACACCCCCGCACGGGCAGTTCCAACACTTCCAGACGGACCGGTATGTTCAATGAAAATACTGGTGGCACCGACGGGAATCGAACTGGCGACAGGGCCCAGATGGTAGAACATGACCACTGGGCTATCACGGTGTCCATAATAATAATAATAATAATAATAATAATAATAATAATAATAATAATAATAATAATAATAATAATAATAATAATAATACTATATCTGAGGCGTACTGATGCAGCTAATGGCGTATCCTCAACGGACATAAGCCTCCAATACCCTTGTTCGAGGTCCTCCACCCCCCCGTGTCAGTCTCTCGCCTGATGATCGGGGCCACCGATGGAGCTCCTGAGGGCAAGACTGCACTAAGCCGAGGTTATTCCGCAGTCCCAGCAACCTCTTGCAAGACGTCACCGAATGTGCAAGTGCATACGCCAAGCGCGGTTGCTAGAGCTGCCTCGAAACCCCACCCATAACAATCTGGTGTCTGCTGGGTCCTGGGCTATCAACCAGCATATGCGGAGTTTAAGATCTTTTACGCGCGCAACGACCCTCCTCCCCAGCATCTACCACCAAAGTGTTATGAGTTGGCGTCACAGGTTTAACGCCTTGAGGCCATTGGGCTGGAACTCTATTTAGCAAGTGTGACTAGGTTTTTTCATCGGGATTTCCCTCAAATATGTCACAGTCAACACTCCAAGGCAGATTTACTATATCTGAGGCGTACTGATGCAGCTAATGGCATATCCTCAACGGACATAAGCCTCAATAATAATAATAATAATAATAATAGTAATAATAATGATAATGATAATGATGATGATAATGATGATAATGATGATAATGATAATGATAATAATAATAATAATAATAATAGTGCTTCTCTGTCAATGGCTGATGCATTTCTGCACATGCGCCTCCATCGTCTCACCCGTGAGGGGAGTACGAAGAATTGACGATAAGCTGTAATGACACCCCCGCAAGGGCAGTTCCAACACTTCCAGACGGGCCGGTATGTTCAATGAAAATACTATAATAATAATAATAATAATAATAATAATAATAATAATAATAATAATAATAATAATAATAATAATAATAATTAATAATAATAATAATAATATTATAATAATAGTGCTTCTCTGTCAATGGCTGATGCATTTCTGCACATGCGCCTCCATCGTCTCACCCGTGAGGGGAGTACGAAGAATTGACGATAAGCTCTAATGGCACCCCCGCACGGGCAGTTCCAACACTTCCAGACGGGCCGGTATGTTCAATGAAAATACTGGTCACGGATCGGTATGTTCAATGAAAATACTGGTGGCACCGACGGGAATCGAACTGGCGACAGGGCCCAAATGGTAGAACTTGACCACTGGGCTATCACGGTGTCCACAATATTATAATAATAATAATAATAATAATAATAATAATAATAATAATAATAATAATAGTGCGTGCTTCTCTGTCAATGGCTGATGCATTTCTGCACATGCGCCTCCATCGTCTCACCCGTGAGGGGAGTACGAAGAATTGACGATAAGCTCTAATGACACCCCCGCAAGGGCAGTTCCAACACTTCCAGACGGGCCGGTATGTTCAATGAAAATACGGGTCCAGACGGATCGGTATGATCAATGAAAATACTGGTGGCACCGACGGGAATCGAACTGGCGACAGGGCCCAGATGGTAGAACTTGACCACTGGGCTATCACGGTGTCCATAATAATAATAATAATAATAATAATAATAATAATAATAATAATAGGCTTCCTCAGACTATAGCATCAGATCCAGATCCTGGACATGTGCCTCAATTGGGTCACCGGGGTCAGCCGATCCCAACGCATTGTCAGAACACCAAACAGACATAGCAGCAACAGCAACAGCAGGGGCAGATGGGGGCTGTGAAGTGCATGAAGAGCTAGATGCGAGAGTGTTAGCTGAAGAGAAGAACTCGGAGACACTACGCTGCGCTCCCGAACCCCTCTCTCTAGCCAGGACGTCCACACTGCGCGGACGGCCGCGCCGCGCAACATCAACGTCACTTGGGGGAGAGGGTGGGACAGAAGCTGATGGAACCTCAGTGAGGTCAATCACCTCCTCGCCCCCATCCTCGACCCCAAGCTCCTCCCTTTTACCCTCCCTAGCAGACCAACACTCAGACACATATGATCCAAACAACACATCCAACTTTGGAGGGGGACGCAACGCTGTAACCCCTAACAACGCAGCAAGCCTAAAGTTACTGCGGAAGCGCGACTTCCCCTGAAAAAGCTTACAAAACAATCGTGATTGATCCACAGGCGACATATCATCCCAACCCTGCCGCACAGAGCCCTCCCGCTCCCGCCCAAGCAACACATCCTCCACCACAACCTCACCACCTACGACCTCACCACCCTCCTCACTCCCTCCATCCCCCTCAGCACCCCCCACAGCCATGCCACCGAGCCTCTGCATACTCAGCAACAGCTGCTTACGTCTCCCCTCATGCATGGGGCAATCCCATAAGAAGTGCGCAAGGGACTCATTGACATCATCATGACAACAGAAGCAGCGAGGGGACATGCCACTGACCAACTTGCTGCGGTACAACCGAAGGCGGTTGTTGCAGCTGAGCAACCTTCTCCGAAGCAGATTATAATGCGCATCATCAAGGGCTACCCATCTTGGGAACTCCTTAGTTCCAAAGACTTGTCTTAGGATGACTCGCAGGCCATCAGTAAGATCGCTGCCTGCCTCTCGCTTGTCCCACATCAGTTGCTGCACCATCTTGACGTCCTGCTGAAGGGCCCACTTGTCCACAGTCGAACACCAACCCTCGAGGTCCTTCTCTGAGCTATTTAGGAGCTCCTGAAGCCCTTGTTGTAGATCCATTGAGTCCCTGATAGCGCCTTCGGCCTCCGCAGTCCAGTCGGATTTGACTTGAGATGCGATGACAGGAAATCGCTTCTCCGGTAGAACACGCAGCCGTCCATAGAACTTCAGTTGCGCCGCCCGCCGCAAACGCTCCGCACTCAAAGAGCGCGCCAGAAAGAGTGTAATCCACTTGCTTGTCTTAGGGCTGATTCCGAGAATCATCCTCATGGGGCGCAGCATTGCTGCCTCCAGCTTGGTGAGCTGCGATACGGGGGCACGCCAGACATCGAAGGCGTACTTCAGCTTGGCCCCCACAAGTTGATTCCAGCACATGAGACGATACCTAGCTTGTATCTCACATGCACACCACAAAGAGTACCAACCTGCGGTGGCGACTTCAGTGACACGCGTAGCCCGCAGGGCCTGCTCCTTCCACTTCAGGTCGTCGGTGATAACCACTCCCAGGTACTTGTACTGACTGACACAAAGCTTCTGGCCGCGAAACCACACCACGGGCTCACCTCGCTCCCTGATACTTGGTCGTTTCGCCTTGCTCGACGTGTAAATGGGCATGATTTCCGTCTTGCCGGGCTTCAAGTTGACTTCCAGCCGGTAATCTTCCGCGAACTTGGCCACAACATTGACCATCTTCTGGAGCTCGGTGCGACTGTGAGCGATGAGGGCCACGTCGTCCGCGTATAGAAGTGCCTTGATGTCGTTCAGCCGCTTCACATCCGTGATCTTGAGGGCACTCGCCAGCCGATCACACAGCTCATCCATAAAGACGTTGAAGAGTGTGGGAGAGAGAGGGGACCCCTGTTGGACGCCTACACCCTCCAGTACTTCGGGGGTGAGTGCTCCATCAACTAGCACTTGCGACGAAGTCTGCTCAGCACCTGCGTAGCGTGCGCCAGAACTTGCCCCTTACACCCAGCTTCCAGAGCCTCTCAAATAGACCATCTCTCCAAACAGACGGGAAAGCCTTGCGTAGATCGACGAACAGGACATACGACTCCCGCTTCTGCTGCTGACGCCCCTTCAACCTCTGCCAAAGGGTAAAGACCTGATCCGTAGTGCGACGCCCCGGGCGGAAGCCTCCCTGCTCTGGACGTAGCTTATCCGGGCCATCCACGAAGAGCGTTAGACGAGTAGCTAATAAGGACAGATACAGCTTACCAAGGCAACTAATAATCGAGATATCCCTCCAGTTGTCAGGATCCGTAGGATCCCCACCCTTGGGGATATTGACGATGATTCCCTTGCCCCAAGCTTTTGGAGTCCTCTCGGCTTCTCGAATCCAGTTGAAGTACTGCGTTAAGTAGCCATTGATGTAGGCGCCGCCATACTTGAGCATCTCGTTCTTCACTTTGTCCTCGCCACAAGCTTTGTGGTTATTCAGGGCACGTTGCCTTGCAAGGACCTCCTCTTGCGTGAACGGCTTGTCCAGCTCTTCGCAAGTGTCTTCACCTACTTCGTGCTCCTTCATAGCCCGGGCCACCTCATCTCTGAAGCGATCGTTCCAGTGGAACTGCCGCTTAGCTTCGGCTTCCTCCCACTCCAGCGAGGCTGCTTCTGCACAGCACTCCACCACAACAGCCGCACTTGCCGGATTTTCCCGTGGCTTCACCGAATTTTTCCGAAATTCCTCCCACCGAGCGACCTTTTCCGGCAGCGTACACGCCAGTGAGCCATCCTCCCTTTGCACCGGCGCGGAGACCTTCGTTCTGCGTGCCCCGCCAAGCCGCTTCGCGAGTAGCCAAAAGCGCTTTGAGGATTGCTCGCGTTGACATTTGACCGCTTCTTCCTGCACTTGCTTGAAGGAGGCGGACTTCTTGGCCCGAGTTGCCTTCCGAATTTGCTTGCGGAGCCGTAGCCAATTCAGACGGGCTTCCGCATTCGATTCATCCCTCCTGTATGCTGCGTAGGCCTCCCGGCGCTGCTGAATGAGCTCCTTTAGCTCCCCGTCGAACCAATTGTTGGTGAAACGGGGTCGTATACATCTGGAGCCAAGGACCCGGTGCGCCGCCATTCGGAAGGACTGCGCCACTCGCTCGGTGACGTCATCTACCACCCGTTGGCTGTCGGCACCACCCGATAGGTCAAGCTCAGGCAGCTGATGTACTCCAAGCTTCTGTAGGCAATGCTGGAATACGTCATCGAACTTGTCGCGTAGATAATCCAGCGCTTGCTTCGCAGCGTGATCATTACCCGAGACACCAGCACCAATAAGCTTATCAACACGAAAGGACCTGTAAGGTTTCGCAGCCCGCTTTGGCCGGCGCTGGCCGCTCCACGTCAGTTCGGCCCATACTGCCTTGTGGTCCGTATCAAGATCATCTTCGCATACTCCGAACTTTGCTCCAGATGCCAAGCCAGGCGACGCGCAGATGTAATCGAGGAGGTGCTTGCCTGTGCCCATGCCGCGCTGCTCACGCCGGGACCACCAGTAGGACCCTTCCACTGGGCACGAGAAGCCGCTCAGATTTCGCAGGCCCGAAGCGACGAGGACAGCCGCGAGTCTCTTGCCGTTCTCCGAACGTACCGGTGCTCCCTTATCATCGACCTCCCCGTGCTGACCGACGATGCCCTCCTCTTTTCGGCTGCATGCCGGCCCGAGCTTTGCGTTGGCATCCGCCACCGTGACCACAAGACCTTTGGCTCCAAAAAAAGCTATAGCTGCCTGCCAGGCCGCATACGCCTCTGACGACTCTTCTTCCTGCGTTTCCTGGGGAAAGTAGCCGTTGCCCACATAGATATCCTGAGCGCCGGTAACACCCGAGGCGATACGCAGCCACACTTGCTGCCGGTGGTCGACGGGGGCTGACACCAGGTTGCAATACGGACCAAGGAAGTTAGCCACCGCGAATAGAACCCCACCCTTGCAGCGATTTTTCTCGCTGACCTCCGCAGGTTTTCCAAAAATCCGGAATCCATCCAGGCTGCATTTGGAAAGTTGTTTCTTGCCCATGCGGTGCTCCTGAGCCCCGATGACTAGCCAGCCCTCGTGCTTGTAGAATGATGCCCATTCCGCCGTGCCTACGTTGTCGTATCCCGTTTTACCCTGCCAGTTGTGACTCGCGACGAGTAGCTTGAAGCCGGTATCGAACTGCTTGGAGCGGTGCTTCTTGGCTCGTTTCCGGACCCGACGGCCGCGCTTGGCTTCCGCCCTCGTGCTGCCCCCCTCTGCAGGTGCTTGCGCAGGTTGGTCCCCCACTGCACTGGCCGCCGAATGCAGGGGCACCACATGCACATCAGCACACTCAGACACACACTTAGGTGCATCGGCAGCCAATTCCGAAGACACCACCTGCACATCATCGACACATTCTTCATGCAGAGGCAAGACGCGATATCCCGTCGCAGCTTCCTCCTTCCGGACCGCCGCTTCCCCACGCAGATGGATGCGAATAAGCCTTCGGACACGTTCCCTGTCCCTGAACCTGCGCCCAAGGGCCACATTGACCCCTCTGCCGAAGAATTTGAGATGTTTGAGTTGCTGCAACGCCGTCTGCCTGCTGTCATCGTCCTCGTAGACCAGCTCCAGGTGACGAAACATTCGCTGGCCTTGCCACTCCATTACCGGGACCACCAGACCAAGACCGCTCATTTTGGAGGCGATCTCCTGTAGATTGGCGCGTTCTGAGAGCCCCCAGACAATCAGATTACGCCCGTCCTTGTCGTACCGATCTACCCGCCGGTACCGTCGAGGCGGCGGTGCCATCTGCCATATAGCGCCGCTCGCCTTATGTTGAAGCGCCGACCCGTGTGCCAGGTTTGGGGAGGAAGGATGAGGCGCAGCTAAGATAGCCTCTCCACGTGGTTCAGGAATTCCGTCATATACGCGAGCCCTCATCCTCCCATCCTGGGACATCGGGCCAGAGCCCGTCGAAGAGGCATTCCCACGGGGATTGTCCAGGTCTTCGGCGATTCTACCTTGTCCCATAAGGGCCACAGTGGTAGCTCCGTGCTTCGCGTATTTGTAATCCATTGAGAGTAGTAGACGGCCAATGTCGCTGGCCATCACCGCCGCGCCTCTTTACGCCGAGGAAAGCGCCCGTCCATGCAAATAGCATCGGCGGTATCTGCAACACACACTACACGCATTTCCGCCGGTGTCACTGGACGCTGCCGCGTCGCTTCGTGCCCTTCGGCGCCCGCCAGCACCCCCAGCGTCGCCAGAACCTGCCTCACGCACTACACACACTCTCCATCGCATCGCCAACGCCTCTACTCTCATGCCATATGGACTTTCAGCTGCTCCTAACAATACACATCATGAGGTACGGGTGTCCCCGAGTGGAGCCAGATCGGACGGCGTGCCGCTGAAACTCCTTCCCCCACGTGGGTATAGAAGGCGCGAACCTAGCGGTACCTATAGGGTCTTACAGACAAGTAGAGTAATCCCAGCCGAAGCTGCTCAGTTAGAAATGCAACGGTGGAGGGTGTGAATGCATGGGGCAAGGCACGGCAACGCAGCAAGGCACTGGCAAGGCATTGGGACCGACTGAAGCCCCTCTCCAACGTGCGCTCATCATGTGTTCCAGTTAGGCAACCCCGAAGAAGCGAAGATAGGGAGGAGACAAAACCCAGATAGGATGAAGATAGGATTAACATGAAGCCGAAATGGAGCCGAGTTGGAACAGGTCAACTCAGCCCCATCTCGGCTCAATGTGAATCCTATCTTCAACCCATCTCGGTACTGTTTCCTCCGAATGCTCACCTCAACAAGATCACCAAACCGGAACTGGAGCCCCCAGGCATTTACTCGGCAGGAAATTCGGCGAAAATGGGCTAACCAGGAAACCAGACCCAAACCAACAGCCAAGAAAAACGAGCCAACCAACAATCCAACAGACAACCCCACAACCTGCCTGGCCGAACCCCTACCGAGTAAATGCCCAGTTGAGAGTTGCGCATATCCCGGTGACCGCCCTCCCCAAGCGGTCACCTTCGTGGGGAGAGGCCCAACCACTTCCTCTTCCCATGGAGTGCCATCTTGTGCACCCCTCCAGAATAATAATAATAATAATAATAATAATAATAATAATAATAATAATAGTGCTTCTCTGTCAATGGCTGATGCATTTCTGCACATGCGCCTCCATCGTCTCACCCGTGAGGGGAGTACGAAGAATTGACGATAAGCTCTAATGACACCCCCGCAAGGGCAGTTCCAACACTTCCAGACGGGCCGGTATGTTCAATGAAAATACTGGTCCAGAAATAGACCGGTATGTTCAATGAAAATACTGGTGGCACCGACGGGAATCGAACTGGCGACAGGGCCCAGATGGTAGAACTTGACCACTGGGCTATCACGGTGTCCATAATAATAATAATAATAATAATAATAATAATAATAATAATAATAATAATAATAATAATAATAATAATAATAATACTATATCTGAGGCGTACTGATGCAGCTAATGGCATATCCTCAACGGACATAAGCCTCCAATACCCTTGTTCGAGGTCCTATATAGATGCTGGGGAGGAGGGTCGTTGCGCGCGTAAAAGATCTTAAACTCCGCATATGCTGGTTGATAGCCCAGGACCCAGCAGACACCAGATTGTTATGGGTGGGGTTTCGAGGCAGCTCTAGCAACCGCGCTTGGTGTATGCACTTGCACATTCGGTGACGTCTTGCAAGAGGTTGCTGGGACTGCGGAATAACCTCGGCTTAGTGCAGTCTTGCCCTCAGGAGCTCCATCGGTGGCCCCGATCATCAGGCGAGAGACTGACACGGGGGGGTGGAGGACTACCACCAAAGGGTTATGAGTTGGCGTCACAGTTTAACGCCTTGAGGCCATTGGGCTGGAACTCTGTTTAGCAAGTGTGACTAGGTTTTTTCATCGGGATTTCCCTCAAATATGTCACAGTCAACACTCCAAGGCAGATTTACTATATCTGAGGCGTACTGATGCAGCTAATGGCATATCCTCAACGGACATAAGCCTCCAATACCCTTGTTCGAGGTCCTCCACCCCCCCGTGTCAGTCTCTCGCCTGATGATCGGGGCCACCGATGGAGCTCCTGAGGGCAAGACTGCACTAAGCCGAGGTTATTCCGCAGTCCCAGCAACCTCTTGCAAGACGTCACCGAATGTGCAAGTGCACACACCAAGCGCGGTTGCTAGAGCTGCCTCGAAACCCCACCCATAACAATCTGGTGTCTGCTGGGTCCTGGGCTATCAACCAGCATATGCGGAGTTTAAGATCTTTTACGCGCGCAACGACCCTCCTCCCCAGCATCTACCACCAAAGGGTTATGAGTTGGCGTCACAGTTTAACGCCTTGAGGCCATTGGGCTGGAACTCTGTTTAGCAAGTGTGACTAGGTTTTTTCATCGGGATTTCCCTCAAATATGTCACAGTCAACACTCCAAGGCAGATTTACTATATCTGAGGCGTACTGATGCAGCTAATGGCATATCCTCAAATAATAATAATAATAATACTATATCTGAGGCGTACTGATGCAGCTAATGGCATATCCTCAACGGACATAAGCCTCCAATACCCTTGTTCGAGGTCCTCCACCCCCCCGTGTCAGTCTCTCGCCTGATGATCGGGGCCACCGATGGAGCTCCTGAGGGCAAGACTGCACTAAGCCGAGGTTATTCCGCAGTCCCAGCAACCTCTTGCAAGACGTCACCGAATGTGCAAGTGCATACACCAAGCGCGGTTGCTAGAGCTGCCTCGAAACCCCACCCATAACAATCTGGTGTCTGCTGGGTCCTGGGCTATCAACCAGCATATGCGGAGTTTAAGATCTTTTACGCGCGCAACGACCCTCCTCCCCAGCATCTACCACCAAAGGGTTATGAGTTGGCGTCACAGTTTAACGCCTTGAGGCCATTGGGCTGGAACTCTGTTTAGCAAGTGTGACTAGGTTTTTTCATCGGGATTTCCCTCAAATATGTCACAGTCAACACTCCAAGGCAGATTTACTATATCTGAGGCGTACTGATGCAGCTAATGGCATATCCTCAAATAATAATAATAATAATACTATATCTGAGGCGTACTGATGCAGCTAATGGCATATCCTCAACGGACATAAGCCTCCAATACCCTTGTTCGAGGTCCTCCACCCCCCCGTGTCAGTCTCTCGCCTGATGATCGGGGCCACCGATGGAGCTCCTGAGGGCAAGACTGCACTAAGCCGAGGTTATTCCGCAGTCCCAGCAACCTCTTGCAAGACGTCACCGAATGTGCAAGTGCATACACCAAGCGCGGTTGCTAGAGCTGCCTCGAAACCCCACCCATAACAATCTGGTGTCTGCTGGGTCCTGGGCTATCAACCAGCATATGCGGAGTTTAAGATCTTTTACGCGCGCAACGACCCTCCTCCCCAGCATCTACCACCAAAGGGTTATGAGTTGGCGTCACAGTTTAACGCCTTGAGGCCATTGGGCTGGAACTCTGTTTAGCAAGTGTGACTAGGTTTTTTCATCGGGATTTCCCTCAAATATGTCACAGTCAACACTCCAAGGCAGATTTACTATATCTGTAATAATAATAATAATAATAATAATAATAATAATAATAATAATAATGTATCTCCTGCCAATTGCTGAGCCAAAAGGCCATGTGCATCCAGTCCTCCATTCCATAAGGAAAGTCTCCACACCAATCGGTGGAATAAGGAAGTGACGGCATAGAACATTACTCTAGGAGCTTTATACCAATCAGCCCATTGAAAAGGACCAATGGCCTATGTACTCCCTATATAATAATAATAATAATAATAATAATAATAATATATATATATATATATATATATATATATATATATATATATATATATATATATATTGATCTGTCATGGCTGAGCCCGAGGGCCATGCGCCTCCATCCCTCGACCCAACAGGGACTACAGTGAGTATGTTGGGGAGGGAAGAGTGACTCTAACCATCCTGCATAGAAGGCCCCAAAAGTCCCTACTACCCGCACAGTGTCGGGTACCTTGCAGAAAATCAACTACAAATGATTGATCTTCCCCGCGTGAGAGCTCCACGAGACTGGGTAGGTCCCGCATGGAGGTAATCACAGGGGTAGCAGACATTTCATGCGGTCTGCCAGCGCATGAGGACGTTTTGTGGTAAGTGTCTGGGACGCCTCGAAACCCGTCACCACCCCTAGATCGCGGAATGTAAATACCCCTTTGATCCCACGTGGTGTATGTTTTTATAAAAAACAACACAACGACATGGCCTCGGAACCAACGCAACAACATAGCCTCGGAACCCACATCGACATAGCCTCGGAACCCACACAACAACAGAGCCTCGGAACCAACACAACATAGCCTCGAACCAACACAACAACATAGCCTCGGAGCCAACACAACGACATAGCCTTGAAACCAGTGGGAAGAGGCCCAACCACCTCCTCTTCCCGTGGGGTGCCATACTGTGCACCCCTCCATAATAATAATAATAATAATAATAATATATATATATTGATCTGTCATGGCTGAGCCCGAGGGCCATGCGCCTCCATCCCTCGACCCGACAGGGACTACAGTGAGTATGTTGGGGAGGGAAGAGAGACTCTAACCATCCTGCATAGAAGGCCCCAAAAGGAAGTCCCTACTACCCGCACAGTGTCGGGTACCTTGCAGGAAATCAACTACAAATGATTGATCTTCCCCGCGTGAGAGCTCCACGAGACTGGGTAGGTCCCGCATGGAGGTACTCACAGGGGTAGCAGACATTTCATGCGGTCTGCCAGCGCATGAGGACGTTTTGTGGTAAGTATCTGGGACGCCTCGAAACCCGTCACCACCCCTAGATCGCGGAATGTAAATACCCCTTTGATCCCACGTGGTGTATGTCTTATAAAAAACAACACAACGACATGGCCTCGGAACCAACACAACAACATAGCCTCGGAACCCACATCGACATAGCCTCGGAACCCACACAACAACAGAGCCTCGGAACCAACACAACTACATAGCCTCGGAACCAACACAACAACATAGCCTCGGAGCCAACACAACGACATAGCCTCGAAACCAGTGGGAATAATAATAATAATAATAATAATAATAATAATAATATAATAATAATAATAATAATAATAATAATAATAATAATAATAATAATAATAATAATAATAAATAAAAATATTATTATAGTGCTTCTCTGTCAATGGCTGATGCATTTCTGCACATGCGCCTCCATCGTCTCACCCGTGAGGGGAGTACGAAGAATTGACGATAAGCTCTAATGACACCCCCGCAAGGGCAGTTCCAACACTTCCAGACGGGCCGGTATGTTCAATGAAAATACTGGTCCAGACGGATCGGTATGTTCAATGAAAATACTGGTGGCACCGACGGGAATCGAACTGGCGACAGGGCCCAGATGGTAGAACTTGACCACTGGGCTATCACGGTGTCCAATAATAATAATAATAATAATAATAGTGCTTCTCTGTCAATGGCTGATGCATTTCTGCACATGCGCCTCCATCGTCTCACCCGTGAGGGGAGTACGAAGAATTGACGATAAGCTCTAATGACACCCCCGCAAGGGCAGCTCCAACACTTCCAGACGGGCCGGTATGTTCAATGAAAATACTGGTCCAGAAATAGACCGGTATGTTCAATGAAAATACTGGTGGCACCGACGGGAATCGAACTGGCGACAGGGCCCAGATGGTAGAACTTGACCACTGGGCTATCACGGTGTCTAATAATAATAATAATAATAATAATAATAATAATAATAATAATAGTGCTTCTCTGTCAATAGCTGATGCAAATCTGCACATGCGCCTCCATCGTCTCACCCGTGAGGGGAGCACGAAGATTTGACGATAGGCTCTAATGACACCCCCCGCACGGGCAGTTCCAACACTTCCCGACGGACCGGTATGTTCAATGAAAATACTGGTGGCACCGACGGGAATCGAACTGGCGACAGGGCCCAGATGGTAGAACTTGACCACTGGGCTATCACGGTGTCCATAATAATAATAATAATAATAATAATAATAATAGTGTATCTCCTGCCAATTGCTGAGCCAAAAGGCCATGTGCATCCAGTCCTCCATTCCATAAGGAAAGTCTCCACACCAATCGGTGGAATAAAGGAAGTGACGGCATAGAACATTACTCTAGGAGCTTTATACCAATCAGCCCATGGAAAGGGACCGATGGCCTATGTACTCCCTAATAATAATAATAATAATAATAATAATAATAATAATAATAATAATAATAATAATAATAATAATAATAGTGCTTCTCTGTCAATGGCTGATGCATTTCTGCACATGCGCCTCCATCGTCTCACCCGTGAGGGGAGTACGAAGAATTGACGATAAGCTCTAATGACACCCCCGCAAGGGCAGTTCCAACACTTCCAGACGGGCCGGCATGTTCAATGAAAATATTGGTCCAGAAATAGACCGGTATGTTCAATGAAAATACTGGTGGCACCGACGGGAATCGAACTGGCGACAGGGCCCAGATGGTAGAACTTGACCACTGGGCTATCACGGTGTCCAATAATAATAATAATAATAATAATAATAATAATAATAATAATAATAATAATAGTGCTTCTCTGTCAATGGCTGATGCAAATCTGCACATGCGCCTCCATCGTCTCACCCGTGAGGGGAGTACGAAGAATTGATGATAGGCTCTAATGACACCCCCGCGCGGGCAGTTCCAACACTTCCAGACGGACCGGTATGTTCAATGAAAATACTGGTGGCACCGACGGGAATCGAACTGGCGACAGGGCCCAGATGGTAGAACTTGACCACTGGGCTATCACGGTGTCCATAATAATAATAATAATAATAATAATAGTGCTTCTCTGTCAATGGCTGATGCATTTCTGCACATGCGCCTCCATCGTCTCACCCGTGAGGGGAGTACGAAGAATTGACGATAAGCTCTAATGACACCCCCGCAAGGGCAGTTCCAACACTTCCAGACGGGCCGGTATGTTCAATGAAAATACTGGTCCAGAAATAGACCGGTATGTTCAATGAAAATACTGGTGGCACCGACGGGAATCGAACTGGCGACAGGGCTCAGATGGTAGAACTTGACCACTGGGCTATCACGGTGTCCATAATAATAATAATAATAATAATAATAATAATAATAATAATAATAATAATGATAGTAATAATAATAATAACTAGGGGCTGCGCCAACACCTGAAAGGATGGTTTGCGGTGCGCCAGCCCCCCCTCCCCCCCCCCCTCGGGCTGGGGTTCCCGGGGGGAGAGCCCCGGACCCCCCCTTTCCCGTCGCCAGGGTACGTTCGTTGCCGGAGGTACCAGAAGAATGCAAGTGTAAGCCCGTGGTGGCACAGTTTTTGTGCCACCCGCCACCAAAACTTTTTTATCTCCGAAGAGAGCGCACCGAGAGCGGGTACAAACATCAAGCCTCAAACTCCCTCAGGTGTGCGCAAACGGCGCCTGGTGGTGCAAAAACCTCAATTTTCCGATGTGTATGCCACCCGGCGCCACAATTTTTACATTTTCGAATAGAGCTCATTAAGAAGTGTCAGATACACCAAATATCAGCCGCTAACTCCCTCTGGTGTGCGCGAACGGCGCCTGGTGGCACAAGACCTAAATTTTCTGGTGTGGGTGCCACCCGCCGAAGAAAAAAAACGGGTACGTACAATCGCCGGGCTGGGGTTCCCGGTGGGAGGGCCCCCCGGACCCCCCCCTGCCCCGTCGACAGGGTACGTTCAAGTGCCGGAGGGCGCCTGGTGGCACAGGA
>WBZZ01004371.1:67500-77500 GCA_019918135.1 Paulinella micropora
AGGGCCCAGTAAGCAGATGGAGTTTCGAGACTGTTCGACAGTCTAGTATAAACCGACAGAGCACTGTGGGTTTTATTCCGGGCTCAACAAGCGAGAAAGGGCACCCTGAGGGAACAGGATTGTGCTTCCCATCGCTATTTCGGCATGTGACTTATAGGCGTATGGCTAGGCACACATAAGGCACCCCACCACGGGCCCAGCACACCCACACCATCCCCTAATTCTCTGTCTGTCGACAGATGGCACCCATTTCAAAAATCAAGCCCAAGAGAGGGTCACTGACACCTCAAGTGGCCTTGGTTCATTCCGTAGAGTAAGTGATAAGATCAACTGATGAAATATCGACTAATGTCAGAAAAAAGGAGCTTCTGATTTCGTCAACCAGGAAGTCTGTGGGTAAAGTATAGATAGATAGATAGATAGATAGATAGATAGATAGATAGATAGATAGATAGATAGATAGATAGATAGATAGATAGATAGATAGATAGATATCTGTTGGGTGTGTCCGTTGTCGGTTGTGTAGGTGTACGTGAGCTACTTCTACTCGTACTTGGCCGAGCAGTTCGTGGCCGAGGACCTCGAGTTCGTGCTGGTACATACCTGCATACCTGCATACCTGCATACCTGCGTGAATTGCATGCATGCATGCATGCATGCATACATACATTCATACATGCATGCATACATACATACATACATACGTACATACAAACATAATGCATAGCTACATACTTGCAGACCTGCATGTGCTGCATGCATCATGCATCATGCGTGCAGGCCGTCAAGCTGCTGCTGCATAATAAATACATAGCTACATGTCTAGATACGTGTAGTCCAGCATGTACTGCATGCATCATATGCGTCGTGCGTGTAGGCCGTGAAGCTGCTGCGCCAGGTCTTTCCCAAGGCCGTGCCAAAAGTGCGGCGCCAGATCCTGCTCTACCTCTTCCAGAAGTTCGTGTCGCGCTTCGCGGAGCGGCCGGCCACCATCGAGCTGGAAGAGCGGCTACAGGTGGCTAGCCATGTCGTGTGTGGTTGCAAGCCATGTTATTGTGTGTGGAGTTGTTTTGCAAACCACAGCCATGTGGTTGTGTGTGGTTGATGTGGGTATGTTGTGTGTGGTTGCTGGGCATGTTGTGTGTTAGGTGGGCATGTCGTTGTGTGTGGTTGCTGGGTGGGCATGTTTGCTGTGTGCGCTTGCTAGTTTGTTAGCCATGTTGTTGTTGTGGTTTTGTGCAGGTGAGTGCGCGCTTGGAGCAGTGTTACTGCGAGGCGGACGTCTTCAGCCGCAGCTTCCGCGAGTCCTGGGTCTCGCTGCAGTCGCACCTCAACGGGTATAGCTAACTAGCTATCTATCAAGCTATCTATCTATCTATCTATCTATCTATCTATCTATCTATCTATCTGTCTATCTACCTACCTATCTACTATCTACTATCTATCTATCTATCTATCTATCTATCTATCTATCTACTAACTATCTATCTATCTATCTATATCTATCTATCTATCTATCTATCTATCCATCCATCCATCCATCCATCCATCTATCTATCTATCTATCTATCTATCTATCCATCTATCTATCCATCTATCTATCTATCTATCTATCTATCTATCTATCTATTTATACCTCCAGGTCGAATGGATGCCTGTGTCTTCGGATATGCAGAGTTGATAGACCAAACATATCAATCTATCTATTTAGGTTCCGCGAGAGCCAGGAGTGTGTGGACCTGTTGGACGTCATTTGGAACAACCAGGCGCGTGGTTTGCAGCGCAAAGTCAGCGCAGGCTACAAAACCGCCACCTTCTCCTGCCATGGGTCAGCCTCCATTCTCCCTGAGGCGTGACTGTGGCTTTTCCTTGATCCTCTCTCTCTCTCTCTCTCTCTAACCCCCCTCCTTTTTTTTTAGTGCATGTGTGTCTTTTTTTGTTTGGGCGGGGGGGGGGGGGGGGGGGGTCTTTCGTTGCCTACGCGCTTGTTTGCTTGCTTGCCAGCTTGTTGCACCGCGTCTGTTTGCTGTTGACGGCAGGCTGGTGTTGGAGCTCTACACCAAGGACAAAGACACCAACGTATCTGACTTGTGGCTGGAGCTGGAGATCGGCAGCGAGGGCAAGGCCTCCGCCGTCTACTACCGACTGGACGTGGAAAACAAGCCCAGTTCCAGCTGCGTGCGCAGTCTCAAGGTGCAGGACGGCTTAGTGCATTTTCCTTTGAACACAGAGGCCGCAGTCACCATCCGCTTGCTGCGGCACGCCAAAGAGGCTGTGGATGGAGAAGTGATGGCCGTGCTGAACTGCCCGATTGGTGACCTGCCCAGTGTGCAGAGCACCAAGTGGTACACCATGTCGCTGCCCGAACTGCCCAGCTCGACTTCGCTCGATTCATCTCGCGGCTCAACCATCGGCTTGAGTGCGGACAAGGAAAAGAGACCGGTTGGCCACCAGTTCCTGCGCTGTGTCAAGGTGAATATCCGAACCGAGCTCAGCACCGAGGTGCTGCCCCGCAAGCCCAAAGCCGGTGAGGAAGGCGGCAACTCCCTACCCGCTGCCGCCAACACTGCACCCAGCTCACAACGAGCGCCCGCGCACGACAGCGGAGGCGCACGCTTCATGTCCATCTCCAACATGGTGCGACACAAAGTCAGCCAGAAGAAGTACCGATTTTGCGAAGAAGGCTTCGATCTGGACCTTACATACATCACAGACAACCTGATCGCCATGGGGTGAGTCACGTGCTTTCTCTTTCTTTCATTCCTGGTTGATGTTGTTGATGTTGTTGATGTTGTTGTTGTTGTTGTTGTTGTTGTTGTTGTTGTCAATATCATGATTATTATTGTTTTGCGTGAAGGTATCCTTCCGAGAATATCCATGGTGTCTATCGAAACCACCTGCGCGACGTCCAACGATTCTTCAGCACACGCCACAAGGACAGCTTCATGATATTCAACCTCTGTTCGGAAAGAGATTACGATGCGGCTCGCTTTGGTGGTCGCAAAAAACGCTTCCCCTTTGAGGACCACAACGCGCCGCCGTTTCTTTTGCTGGAAGAGTTCTGTCGCGACGCCGAACAAGACCTCAAGAGCGGCAATGTGGTGGCGGTGCACTGCAAGGCGGGCAAGGGCCGGACCGGCACAGTGATCGCATGCCTGGTGCAGCACATCGGTATACAGCCCACCGCCAGGGAGGCTCTGGACTGGTTCGGGACGCAACGCACCAGCAACGGGGAAGGAGTCACCATCCCCTCCCAGCGGCGCTACGTGCACTACTACCAACAGCTGCTCAAGAAGCGCAAGGAGGCAGGCTACGGAGTACACATCGACCAGTTGCTGCACGTCAAGACGTTGCATCTGTTAAAACTGCAAATCCTGGGCCTGTCCCACGGTCACCAATCTGAGGCCGGACCCGCCAGCATCTGGAGCTTAAAACTGGCGCTAAGAGACGGCAAGCTGGCCAGCATTCGCACACGCAAAGCAACTGAGCTGAAAGTGACAAAAGATCGTGTTAGCGACGACTGTATCCAGCTCACGTGTGTGGGGAAAGATGGGAACCCAGTCGAAGTGCGGCACGATGTGCTGATCGAGATCTTTCGTCGCGACAAGCTGGGCAAGACCAAAGTTATCCAGTGCTGGTTCAACACGCGGTTTCTGCCCGACCCCGACGCGAGCGGCAAGTGCAGTTTGCGGCTGCCCAAGCACCAGCTAGATAAAGTCTGCAAAGACACGCACCATTGCCAGTTTCCCGAGGGGTTGTTCTTGGAGATCTTTTTCCACGCCCCACCCGCCACCACGAACTATGTACCAGATCCCGAGAAGTGTACCATCTGTGAAAAGCCTATCTTGGACGACTCGCCGAGCATCGTGAGAGGCTACTACGTGCACGAGCAAGAATGCAAAGACAAGATGGAGCAGGTGATCAACACAGTCAGTCAGCTGTCCGGCACGATCGCGCCGCCGTCTCCCAACACCAACACCACACACCTCAAGCCCAACAAGTCTCCACTCTCCTTTAGCAGATCCACGTCTCAGTCCTCGCTGAGGACCTCGTCGTTATCGTCCTTGCTTCAGTCCTCAGTCAGGGAAGAAGACGATGAAGGAGAGAGTCCAACGATTCGCGTGCGACCTGTGCAAAACCAGTTCGACATGGCAGAGCCCACGGACAAGAAGAAAGATGAGCCTAAAGCAACCGACATCAAGGCGCAAGAGGACCTTGTAGCGGCGGAGAGGAAGAAAGCTGAACTAGCAGCAGCAGAAAAGAAGAAAGCGGAGCAAGAAGCAGAACTGAAGAAGAAAGCGGACCAAGCCGCGGCGGAGAAGAAGAAGGCTGACCAGGCAGCAGCAGAGCAAGCAGCAGCTGAGAAGAAGAAAGCAGACCAGGCAGCAGCAGAAAAGAAGAAAGCCGACGAGGCAGCAGCAGAGAAGGAGAAAGCTGAGCAAGCAGCAGCAGAAAAGATGAAAGCTGAGGCACAGAAGACGTCGGCGGCACCCGAAGAGAAAGACGACGAGACGGATTGGACACCCGTGAGTGCAATTAAGATAAAGGTCTGTCAGGCTTTCATGGCATGGCTGTGCTGCAAGCATTGATGTTATGCATATTATGTATGTATGTATGTATGTATGTATGTATGTTATGTTATGTTATGTAATTGTAATTGTAATTGTAATTGTAATTGTATGCAATTGTATGCAATTGTATGTATATTATGTATGTTATTTATGTTTTGTATGTATGTCATGTCATGCAATTTCATGTCATGTAATGTCAGTAATTATGTATGTCATGTATGTGTATGTATGTATGTATGTATGTATGTATGTATGTATGTGTGTGTGTATGTATGCAATGTAATGTAATGTAATCTATGTATGTAATGTATGTAATGTATGTATGGATGTATGTATGTATGTATGTATGTATGTATGTACGTACGTACGTACGTACGTACGTAAGTGTACGTACGTAAGTACGTACGTAAGTACGTACGTAAGTACGTACGTAAGTACGTACGTACGTACGTACGTACGTACGTATGTACGTATGTATGTATGTATGTATGTATGTACGTATGTATGTATGTATGTAATCTATGTAATGTATGTATGTTATGTATGTTATGTATGTTATGTATGTTATATATGTTATATATGTTATGTATGTATGTCATGTCATGCAATTTCATGTCATGTAATGTCAGTAATTATGTATGTCATGTATGTATGTATGTATGTATGTATGTGTGTATGTATGCATGCAATGTAATGTAATGTAATATGTATGTAATGTATGTAATGTATGTATGTATGTAATGTATGTAATGTATGTATGTATGTATGTATGTATGTATGTATGTATGTATGTATGTATGTACGTATGTATGTGTGTATGTATGTCATGTATGTAATGTATGTATGTATGTATGTATGTATGTATATATGTTATATATGTTATATGTTATGCATGTTATGTATGTTATTATGTCATGTCATGCAATGTCATGTCATGTAATGTCATTAATAATGCATGTCATGTATGTATGTATGTATGTATGTATGTATGTATGTATGTATGCATGTATGCGTGTATGCATGTATGCAATGTATGCAATGCATGCATTGCATGTAATGCATGTATGTATGTATGGGTGCTTGAGTAGGAGGTCTCCAACCGTGTGCAGTACGGAGACTGGACTCGAATAGTTCACAGTAAGACAGGTGCCCACGCAAGAAAAGAGCATTACATCACATTAGATCGCATTAGATTACATTAAATTACATTGCATTACAGTACATTACAGTACAGAACATGACAGTACAGACAGTACAGTACATTACACTACATTACACTACATTAACATCACATGACATTACATTATATTACATTATATTACATTACATTACATTACATTACATTACATTACATTACATTACAATACATTGCGTTGCATTACGTTACATTACGTTACCGTTACCGTTACCGTTACATTACATTACTATATTACATAAAGAGCATGATCTAGCTTGCGCTTTCACCTACTGCAGGCAAGATGTACTACTGGAACAAGAAGACGGGCAAGACCGTCTGGACATTGCCCCCTGAGGTCGCACCCCGCCCCAGCAGTCAGCATGCAGACGAAGACGTGGCTAGAGCCCACTGTCCCAAATTAGTCGCGAGTATCGGTTGCAGCATAGGCTACGTCGGGTGTGTGTGCTGTAGATGTTAGCTCTGGGTCCCTCCGAGCCGGAGCCGGTGAAAGCTCCCAGCTCGTTGGCCGAGCGCGCTGCAGCTGCAGCCTCCTCGCCGGCCGTGCCGTCTTGGATGGCCAACATGCAAAAAGGAGTGGCCAAGACCAAGGCGAGAGAAGAAGCTCTAGCTAGAGGGGTATATCTCTCATGCCTTTCCGCGACGCCCAGCAGGCCTCACATTTCACTTCTTTTCTTTTTTGCTTTGCAGGAAAAAGTAGACGACGACTCTGATGACGACGAAGAGAAACCTATGACAAAAGAGGAAGAAGAGGAAATGAATCGAATCATGAAAGGTGGAAAAGGCGGAAAAGGAAAAGGTGGAAAAGGAACCAAACCCAGGTCTAGTTAAGAGATACTGGTGGATCTGTACAGACGTGTTCTTCTTTGCAGGTGATGCAGTACCGCGAAAGGACACTTCTTTTCTGCTTCGCAAAGGATCCTTCCCTCTTGCTGCATATGCAGCAGTAGTGGTTTACTGCTACTCAATCATTTTTTTCTCGTCATATTTTGTTTCAGGACAAGTTGATGTCACCAGTGTGGCGACTCATATTGCAATTTCTTTTTTAACACACATTTCGATCTCTTTGCTCCACTTTCATCATATTGCTCCCAAACTTCGCTTCTCTCTCTCTCTCTCTCTCTCTCTCTCTCTCATGCATGTGATACCATGAATGTTCACAAAACTATTAATTTTGCTAATTTCGCAAATTTGAACCTGTAGAGCTTTACACCAGATTCCTCAAAACTTATTGTTGATAACAGTGCCTCATATTATGTACTCATCCCTACCCTTTCCTTCTTTTTCTCCTCTTAAGTGGAAAAAAAATTGTTTAAGCACTCACCGCTCGACTCTGTGTCATTTTTTAATAGTACTATATCATCCTGTAGTGCCAGGTGTTTTTTAAACTCGAGTTTTTTGGAATTGTTCACCGACCCGACGAGTGACACGATCAAATAATAGTTCGGGGCTACGTGTGTGTGTGTTGGCGGGGGGCTTTGTCGAAACAATGTTGATATTGATACACTGAGAGAAGGCGGATATGCAGTCGCTTTGCGCTGCGCAAAAAGCATCAGGAAAGACGCAAAGCAACCCACGTTGTCTTAGAATCATGTTCCCTGGTCCAAACAATAGTTGAAAAAGAAAGCTTCAAGTTTGCGACCATCAAATCTGTTGGAATTATAATCTTAATTAATAGTGAAGGACCGGCCGTATCAGAGTAACGGTGTCGGTAGAGCCATTATTACTTACGATCCGGCCAGTCATGTTACGCGACGTGTTCCGTTGGCGCCTTTTCTTAATTTAAAACTGTAGTACTGCTGTTTGTGTGTTGTAGCTATCATAGGTCATTATATTAATATTAATAATAGTGGTCTAACAGGTTATCTAGCCTTGATTAGCGAACTCTGCGTTAGCAGCTTTAATCAGTTGCACAAAGTCTGGAAGAAGATGCATTAGGCCTTCAACAGATAACTGCAAGGGTCGACGTGCAGCAGGTAGTCGACAACATTTCGTGTGCTGGCTGAAGGCACTCACCTCAAACGTGTCTTGTGGCTAGACAGCCTAGCACAGACACACCAAACTGCTTCATCGCTAATAATAACTTCTCCATTTCTACCTAACCGCAGGAATTTATATATTGATAGTTGAGACTAACTCCTATCTTCGGGGGCGCACTTTGGTCCAGAACATAGCTTACCCCATGTTTGGAACGTCGTTACACAAAGGATTTAAAGTGGATCTCCCACCATTCAATAGCAAAGACCCAGACTGTGATAACTGGTATTACTTGTTTCTTGCTGCATTAGCTATCCATTACCCATTGGAGATAGGGGAGCTACCCCCCCCCCCCCCCCCCACATGCGACACCCTTTGTTTTACATGCAAAACATATAAGTTCTTTCGATCCCCCCGATACATCACCTAATAAACCATTCCTCTCACCTACCACCGATAGCAAGGATGAAGGTCAGTATCAGCGAGATAAGAAGAGACCTGTTACAGTCAAAAAGGAACGCAGTAGCTCCTCCAGCGCTACTAGTAGTTCTTCCTCCAGTGCCGCCCCATGTGTTAAACAGAAACAGAAAGACAGTCCCTCTCCCAGTCCTGCTCAACCTGACTCCTCTTCTATCTCAGCAACCGCTGAACGGAAAAGCTCTGAAGGAGTCCGCGTGCCCTATTCTGACTGCTGCTTCTAAACCAAATCCTCTCCTTGCCTCTTTAGCAACAGACAGTTACTATTAGCAGGTAGAGGAAAGAAGAAATATGAAACATAGCCGATTCATATTTGCTCTTTTAATTCAGTCCTGTATATAACAATGACAAGGAAGCGATGTCAGTTATCAGAACAGCTAGCACTGACGGGATTGAGTGTTTCATGGCGTTGAGAAGAGATATTGCGGACTTTACCTTAGCAAATGGAAGGAACGTCAAGATTTTCTTGACTACTCCTACCCCAAAAGATTCAAGATGTGAGATCTTGGCTGACTGTTTTTCATAGTAATATAGCCTATCAGGAAGCAGGCATGAGGGTCCCGTACCCTGAACTTGTCAAGACAGAGATGGTGATGAAAAAGATAGAACACCTGATTGAATTCGATAGTTATCGTAACAAGGTCACTAGTCTCCTTCCGCAGGAACGACCGGGTTGGGAGTCCTTTGTGAAAGTGATAGAGCAGATAGCTCAGACAGAGGAATCCAAGTCAAAGATGAAGAAACCTTATGCGTTGGGGGGTGGTTTCCGTTCCCCTTGCACTAAAGCTTCATCTGGTACTGTGACAAGGAGTGACCCCATATCAGTCAATCTTATGGGTTACCGTAACCAAGCTGGGAAAACACCCCATAAGGAAGGTTGTTACAACTGCCGAGGAGATCACCAGATCAAAATCTGTATTGTTCCTTGTACCCTTCCCGAATGCCCCCGAGACATACATGTCCCTGTAAATTGCATCATAAGGAGAAAAGCAGCAAGGATAGTTACTCTAGCTAAATGTGTAGGGGAGCTGAGTCTAACAAGGACAAGTAAGAGTAAGGAGGGCAGTAAAGGAAGGAGAAAGATGAGACGACAGAAAGGAGAAGGAGGGAAGGACAAAAGAAAGCTGAAGGCATCTGACTTCATCAAGAAGAAGAAGAAGAAGAAGAAGAAGAAGAAGAAGAAGAAGAAGAAGAAGAAGAAGAAGAAGAAGAAGAAGAAGAAGAAGAAGAAGAAGAAGAAGAAGAAGAAGAAAGAAGAAGGAAGAAAGAAGAAGCAAAAAGCAATATTAATATTGAAATTATGCAATATTAATATTGCAAAAAAGCAATATTAATATTGAAATGTATGCAATATTAATATTGCCAAAAAGCAATATTAATATTGAAATTATTAATATTGAAAAAAAGCAATATTAATATTGCAAAAAAACAATATTAATATTGAAATTATGTAATATTAACATTGCGAAAAAGCAATATTAATATTGAAATGTATGTAGTATTAATATTGCCAAAAAGCAATATTAATATTGACATTTACGCAATAGTAATATTGCAAAAAAGCAATTTGAATATTGCAATTTAGTCAATATTAATATTGCCGAAAATTGGTGCCCCCCCCCACCCCTGCAGCTGCTGGTACTACCAGCGACAAGGAGACAAGCAAAGTAAGCAAGAAGCAGAAAGCAAAAACCGGAAACAGCAAGAAGTAAGCACAACACATACAGAATAAAAATCCACAAACAATTGCGAAAAGCAACACTCGGGGGCAACAGATGGA
>WBZZ01004371.1:82500-125000 GCA_019918135.1 Paulinella micropora
GACCAGCGGCAGCCAGCCGACCGACTCGCGCGTTTTGCCAACTTCGCACTGGTTCGAAAGGATTGAGTACATCGACCGCTTGACGGGCACTGAAATTGCGCGCTATCATGGCGACATGATGCACTTGATACTCAACACGCTGTCGCAAGAGGCCATCGACCAGATTGCCGACATGGTCAACATGGACCCCAAGACAGGCAAGATCAGCGGCCGCCAGTGGGAAAACAACGACGAGCAGTACTTCTACTTGCCCCTGCTGCACACTTGGCTCAACGGCATGGACCTGGACCTGAGCACGCTGCGTGGCGACCTCGAAATCAGGTTCTATCCGCGCGGTTCGATCTTCGTGGCGGCCCAGTCGGCAGTCAACGGCCAGTCCGCGCCCGCCGTGCCTTGCACTGCCAGCTTGAGCGAGATCCGCTTCATCACGGGCTGCACGCAGCTGCCGAACGGGATGCGCCTGGGCAGGAGCCCGCTGAAGCAGGGCAAGGTCGCCGAGCAGAAGTACATCGACTTTGTGCAGTACACTGCCTACGCCCAGCGCATCAAGCCCTCCGACCGGTTGGCTATTGATCTGGACCAATTTTCCCACCACTCCGGCGGGCTGTTTGTCTTCATCCGCAAGAGCGGCGATCAGACCGCGTACGGAGACGCTATGACCTACTACCCGCAGTACACGTACGACACCACGGGGCGCTTGATGACTTACGACATGCTGGGCGACGCAACGACAATTGACTTGGAAGACGTCCACGGCAGATCGCAGATGGGTGAAGGCACCCCGATCGACGAGCGCTTTTTCCGCGAGGAGACGATGGGCCAACTAGTGCGCAGCTCCTACCTGAAGCCCAACGGCGTATACCTGATCCCGTTTAGCAACGACCCCAAGGCCATGTTAGACGGCGTGATGGACGGCTACAAGACTTTTGTAGGCAACCGCGAGCGCCTGGTGATCAACACCGGCCCCGCGCCGCGCGCCGCGACCGTCACGTACAAGTACGGGGCTTGGTACGCCAACACCGCAGTGTTTACCCTGAACGACACCAACCGCCTGACCGTGGACTTCAAGGGCGTGACGGTGGCCGTCATGGACATCGACTCTGACCTCACTTTCGCCAGAATTACCGACCGGCGCTACACTTCGCCCGCTACGGCCGCGCTAACGAACCTCAAAACCTTGCTGGCTAGCTCGAGCTGGCTGCGCGCGTGCGGGGTCAAGATCAAGTTTAGTAACACACGAGTTGGCGCGACCAACACGGTCGACTGGGAGGCCAATGCGGCGATGGAGTACACCGCGTCCGTCACGGACCTGAACGACCAACCCGTGCTCTGGTCCCGCGGCGACGTCCACCAGCTGAAGCTGAAGTTCCAGCAGGCGCCCGACACATCCGCGGCTACTTACAACGCCCAAGAAAAGATGGTTGTCACCGCCACCACTTCGGGCAAAAAGGGAGTCATCGACGGTCTCTATGACGTTACGATTTACAGCGCCTATTTCCAAGTACCTTCACGAGGCAAACGGAAGCCTGGAGGTGGCCTCGGTTTAAAAATTCTAGATTGTGTATTCTAATTAAAAGAGAGCAAAGTGAAAAATGGACCTGCTCGTGGTGGCATTCATCGCTGTCTTAGTGATCGGAGTGGCCGGGTGTGTTATTATCCTGTACTTTCCAGTGAGGTGTCCGGACGAGAGAGTGGTGGCACCGGCCGTCCCAGACGTTTAAGGTTTTTAATCAGAGAAAAAAAAAGAATCTTCTTGATGCCCTATTATAACAAGGACAAGGGCAAACTAAAGATGTCTTCCAACTGCACGACTTGTGGACAAGCTACCGCCGCTGCTGCTCCCGCCAAGCCAGAGCGCAAGCCCCGCGCGCCGTCCGCGTACAACACCTTTTTCAAGGAGCAGATGGCCACGCCCGAAGTCAAGGCGATGGCTCATAAAGAACGCATGGCGTACATCAGCTCGAAATGGAACCAACAGAAGGCGGCTGCTCCTGCTCCTTCTTCCGCTGCACCCCAACAGGCACAGGGATCGGCAGCGAGCGAGGCACTCCCTGCTGGACGCCCTGCCCTCGTGCGGTCCCTCTGACCAGCGCACAGAAGGCAAGACCAAAGGCGTCACTCAAGTGATCTGACTCTGTGAGGCATTTAGTCTCGCCAGTTACATTAAAACTTTCTACGAGGTTTTGTGCCAGCACTTTAGACTGAATTTTGTATGTCTCCTTGACTCGACCGGATATAGTCGGCGTAAGTGAGAAAAAGCAGCTGAACTTGAATGAGCTCTGATAGTAAAGTAGCTCCTTGGCGCCGAGTGCCAGCATCGTTGCTCCGGCCGCTGCTTGAGTTAAGAGGTTGTCAGGGGTTGTGTTCGCTCTCCCAAAATTTTGGTCCTCGACCACACACACATCGGCGTTGTGCACTTCCTCGATGGCGTGCAAGCACGCAAACAGGGACTTAGTCTTGAAGCTGTCAGTGTCGTCCTGTCTGGCGATGTCTAGCACGCTGGCATATGTAACAGCGATGGCGTTGGTGCTGTTGCTTTTCTCGAGCACTACATCTCCAAGATTTCTCAGCCCCGGGTCGATTGACACGACTTTTTTCATTTTCTTCCCTCCCCCTTTTGTTTTAATACATCGAGACGAACTTTCTTTTTTTCACACGTCCTCATACCAGCCCAAGCTCAGGTGCATGTCTGCAGTGCCGGAAGTAGTGCTGGCTGCAATGCAGAGCACTTCTCCTGGCCCGACTGCGATGTTGAGTCGACTTAGGTCGAGACTAGCCGAGGCACTGCCCGTGGCCGACACGACGCACGCGGCCACGGCGTTTCCACTAGACACCGTGACTAGGCTCGCGGAGTACTCGGTGTTGGAAGCGGCCGCGTCGTGGCTCGCGTAGGTCGGCGCGCTGCCGAACGTGGCTTGTGTGAGCACTCGTAGGATCACGGGTTTGGTGCCAGAGACGGCCGTAGCGGTCAACAGGGTCGGGAACAGCAAGTCGTTGTTAGCGAGGGCGCCGATCAAGCTCTTGTTGCGGATCATCAGCACGTTACTTTCCGTCGTGCCTATGGTCTGCACGTTCGTGCGCGCAAAGCTGAGGCCCAGCTGCCTCACGGGGCCTTCGACCGGGACGCCGACACTAGCAGTGCGCACCAGGCCTCCCGCGCCGGTGGTCTTGAGCCTGAAAGGCAACGATGCGTTCGACAGCGAAGGCGCCGTGTTGGCGTCAGCGTACTGAATTCGGTGCACGGGCACCAGCACCCCGTCCGATTGCCTCTCGACCGAGAACGTGACGGCACCGAAGCCTAGGTACTGGAGCTGAATTTGAAAGATGTTGCCCTTGGCCCAGTCCTTGCGGTCCATGACGTCGTCGCCGCCCAGGCAGTTGTTAAGGTTCCAGTCTTTCTGGTCGATGTAAGTGTCGACAGTCGCGTTGCGGTGCAAGATCCGCAGCCTATTAGTTCGGGTCTGGTCCTGGACATAGAAGAAGCCGTTGTTGTCGTCTCCGAGCCCGGCCATGGCCGAATCAGCCACGTTGGGCGTGGCAGGGAACAGCGCCGTGAAGCGGCAGACAAGCCCTTGCCCAGCGCGGTACTTGCAGCGCCTGAGCGTCTCGGCCTGCGCGGCGCCGCTGAGCGACAACAGGCCGGCGGCGGTGGTCACGGAGCCAGAGGTCGTGAACTTGCGCGGGTTCAGGGTGCATGTGTAAGGGAAAGTCTCCTGCACTAGCGGGGTAGACTCCGCGACCTTGTGCTCGCCAAAGGCCGTGACCATGCTGAATCGGTTTGGTCTCAGTCGACCACAACTAGACCAGTGACAACATTTAATTTTTTTTCCGAAATGAGCGGCCTGCGCAACATTTCGGATATGAACATCCTGGTCCGATCGAAAGACCGCGACCGGGTGCAAGGGGCTGGCGATTCGGCCGAGTTCCGGCTGTCGCTGTCGGAAGCGATCCAAGGCAAATACAAGTTAATTTGGGCAACTATCCCGAACGCGACGTACAACATCAATTCCAAGAACAACAAGCTCTACTTAAACTCGACGGCCACGGGTGATGTGACGATCACGATTCCCTCAATTATACAGGGGAAACTTTGGCCGACGCGCTACAGTCGCTTTTAATCAACGAGGGCTTTGTACAAGTAGGTCAGACGATCGGAGTGGTTTATCTCGACACCAAGCTCAAGCTGCAGTTCACGCTGTCTGGAGGAGCAGAGTTCAACATCTACAGCAAGAGCGGCGACGACAGCGCGCACGCCGTGCTAGGCTTCCCGACTTCGGCCCAGAACGAGCTCTTCGCACTAACGCCAGGCCAGGCCACCGTCTTGCCACAAGTCGTGGCGCTAGGTCTGCCGACTTCGCTAGGCATCAAGATCAAGGAATGCTCAAGTCTGGCGTACTCGACGGGCGGCAACTACGAGGAAGTGTCTCTGACGGGTGCGGTCTCGGGCGGCACGAAAGTGCAATCGGGCAGCCTGATCATTCCTTTCCTCGCAAGTTCAGGGGGCTATCAGTCTTCGGCACAGGACCGGCACGACCAGTACGTGGTGTTTCCGACGCTGACGAAGTACTTGCACCTGTAGGTGTGCAATCCTGACACAAGGGATAAGGTAGACTTGAATGGCGCAGATTGGGAGATGCTGCTGTCGAAAGCCGGTTGCTGATAGAGTGGCCGCCGGCCCAGCAATCGCACATTTTTTAAATCTTCTGGCCGCAGGTAAAAAGAAAGATGGACGAGGATAAAATCCTGGCCCTGCGATCGCATTCGAGCGAGAATCATGACTCGGACGACAGCGACGTCAACCGAGAAGAAAGAGAAGTGGTCTTCGAGGCATGAGGCCTATTTTGCCAGTGTGGTGGACGAATGCGCGCTGCACGCGAGGCTGAACAACTCGGCCGGCTACTACTACTACAACCGCTTTCTGTTGTTTGGATTGCTGGCTACTATCGTGCCAGCGATCTGTTCGATTATCGTGGGAAATTTCGGCTTCAAGGCGTGCGGAGCAGGCCGGACGGGCTACGATTGGGTCAGCGTCACATGTTTAATCTTGGTAGCCATCATCTCGGGCACCAATAGCTTTTTTCAACTTTGGGCAAAAGGCGGAGCGCCACTTCTCCTGTGAGATTTTGTTTGAGATGGTCAAGAACGAGCTCTCAATCGAGATGGACAAGAAGAGACGTTTTAGATTAGCAGCGGACGTGCTGCTGGTCAAGATTACCATGGCCCTGGAGAAAGTGCGTTCGAACGAGCAGGTCATACCGGGCCCGGTGTTGTGGGCGCACCGCCTGGACCACGAGAAGCTGGCCAAAGCGCGCGCGCAGATGGTAACGAGCGGAGACCCGGTCAGGATCCACCAGGGCACGCCCGTGACGCTCGGGAGACACCTCATCCCGATGCCTACATGACCGTGCAGACCTTGGGACACAGCTCGCAACAGTTGGAAGCGAGGGCGGCCTTCACGAGCTCCCAGATGACGTCGACCACCGGGGGGATCAGCTTGTCCACGTTGTCGTCGGGACAGAGATCGACGAGCTTCTCCTCGCCAGTATGATTAGTATAGAGAGCAAGGTACTTGACCCCGTGAACAATGAGCTGTGGCACTGACTGCCAGCTGAAATAGCTGTAGCTGCGCTTGAGCTCGAGTGCGAGCTCGTGCGAGGTTACGGTGATGGACTCTTGCGACGAGGGTATCAGCCGTTGTTCGGTCTTACGTCTTTGCAACATGGTTTGTTCTTTGTTCTGTTGTGCCGATAAGAAAAAAATATATCCTCTCCTTTGTATATATCAATAAAAGGGATGGCCTTGCTGAAGCTGGACAACCGGCAGCTGAACGAATGGACACTGAAGAGAACTGCTCGTGCCGGAAGAATCGCGATTTTGTCTCTTCCCGATACGGCGTCCGGACCTGTATTCATTCTATGGAGCTTCCCTGCGCTCGTTCTGGACAGCAGATGAGCTAGACCTAAGCCGGGAACAGGCCGATTTCAAGAAATTGATTGCGGATGAGCAGCATTTTATTAAGATGGCGCTGTGCTTTTTTGCCTCTAGCGACGGCATCATCCAAGAGAACCTGGCCGCTAATTTTTTGGCCGAAGTGCAGTATTCCGAAGCGAGGCTTTTTTATTCTTACCAGATCTTTAACGAGGCCGAACACTCGCGGACCTACAGCCTGTTGATCGACAAGATCATCAGTGACCAGCAAGAGAAGGACAAGTTGTTCAATGCGATCACGCAGGTCCCGACCGTCGCACAAAAAGCCAAGTGGGCGCTGCAGTGGCTCAGCCCGGCCCGGTCTTCGTTTGCCGAGCGGCTGGTGGCGTTCGCTTGTGTTGAACTTGTCCAGTTCGCCTCTTCTTTCGCCTCCATCTTTTGGCTGAAACAAAAGCACCCGGGCCTGCTGCAAGGCCTGTGCACCTCGAACGAGTTTATTGCGCGGGACGAGACGCAGCACGGCCTGTTCGCGTGCTACTTGTACAAGCACCACGTGTCGAACAAGCTGCAGATGTCGCGCATTTTCCAGATCGTGGCGGGCTGTGTCGAGGTCGAACGGAGGTTCATCAGCGAGTCGCTGCCGGTGGCCCTGTTGGGCCTGAACGCCACGCTGATGGAGCGCTACGTCGAGTTCGTGGCGGACGGCCTGCTGCAGAACCTGGGCCTGACCGAAAAGCTGTACGGAGTGGCCAAGTGTCCGCTGCCCTTCATGGAGCAGCTAGGCGTGGTAGGCAAGACTAATTTTTTTGAGAAAAGAGTGAGCGAGTACGCGCTGGCGCCGGCCAAGGAGCCGGAATGGGGCTTAGACCAGGACTTCTAGCCATTGATGGTGTCAGGCATGTCCACGACCGTCTCTTCTAGTGCCATTTCGGCCTCGACGGCCGCGTGGGCGGCAGACTCGGCGGCCGCCTCCGCCTCCTCTTCTTGTTGGATCAACTGCTTGATCTGCAGGCGCATCTCCCTGCAACCGCAGACCTTTTCGCAGAGCGCAATCTGCAGCTGCAACTTCTCTCGTTCGACTGCCAGGATCCGGCGGCGGGCCAGGCAGGCGGCCAGCTCGTTCTCATTCTCAGCTAATGCTTGTCGCGACGCGTCCATTCTTTTTAATTAAAAAATACAGACTCGAAAGAAAAAAAATCAGCCAGGAATCTCGGTAATGGTCGCTCTGCCCCTATCCCAAACATTCGTCCCGCCAAATAACAAGGCTCCAGCTGACACCGCCTTGTGTGTCGCCGTAAATCTCGAACCAGATATACTCATTGGCTGCCACTTCCATGATACCTGACAGGCTGACCGAGGTGTACCGCGCGTTGCCGTAGAGCCCGTGGGCGCCCGCTGTTACCTCAAAATTGCGTTCTGTCCCTTGTATACCGGTGCTTGAGGCGGGTCTCGCTGCATTCCTTTCGACCCAGACATCGTAAAACGCGCCACTGGTCGGCGGGTTGTTGGTAGCCGCGGCCGAAGTAATAAACCTGAACGAGGCGGTGATCAGCCACTTCCTGGGCATGCCGGACGTGTTCTGCCAGGTCGTGAAGCTGTTGGCATTGCTTACGGTGATGTTGCCGTACTGCGGCGCCAGCCTCACTACGGCATCGACTGAGATCTTCCTGCTAGTTCCACTATTAACAAAGACGGTCGTGTCACTCGTCAGCCAGTGGCCGCGGTCCCAGGTGCCCAGCTCGAACTCGCCTTGGTCGTTGATTTGGAGCACGCGGTCCATGCCGGCAGAGGGCAGCGCGGTCAGCAGCTTCAGCGTGTTTTTGCCACACATGATAGAGTCCACGCCCGTGAGGCCCGTGGCAGTGACCGACACGCCCTCGGACTCAATGACCGGCGCAAATGTCCCCACGCTGGCCGCGACACTCGAATGTACCGCAGTGACGATAAACCGGAGGTAAAAGAGAAGTTACCGGACCAGACTAGTGTCCAGGTACTACCATTGTCCGATCCCACCAACGAGAAGCTTCTAGTTGAGGCACTAAGAGTGGAAGTATTAGTCAACGCGAGCTCGTGATTCTGTACCGGCGCCGCTTGTGCTCGAGCGTAAAGTGTTCGCCGTACGCGTTGCTGCCGCCTACGTTGCTAACGGCATTGTTTGTCGTGTTAATACTCCCGTCCGAGTTGTAGTTGCAGAGGCTAGTCCAGCCATTGGCAGCGACACCATCGAAAACTCTATAGCTCTCTTGGCTTAAAACCGCGGAAGAGTGGCTGAGTCTCAGACTGGGCCGGCGTGGAGGCTGGCAACAACGAGCTGGCCGCAAGCTGACCCGCCGAGTCCAGCGTGACCAAAGACGTCGAGCCTGGCAGGCTAGCAGGCACTCTGACAGAAGAGGCGGCTAGCTGCCCTCCGCTGGACAAGGAGACGAAGGACGTGTTGGACGGCAGCGCAGTCGGCAGCAGGAGTGCAGAAGAACCAGAAGCTGGGGCAGCAAGCGTGCTGGTGCCGCCCGCCCCGCTAAGTGACAGCGAGCTAGCAGCCCCTGTCGCTAGCTGGCCACTGGAATCAAGTGTCAACAGCAATGTGCTACCAGGCAGAGACACTGGCACCTTGAGCGCAGAGGCACTTAGTTGCCCCGCAGAGGTCAGCGACGTCAGAGAAGTGCTGGCAGGCAGCGCGCTGGGCAGACTCAGCGCAACCGTCCCCGTGCTCGCAATCGTAGAGGTGCCGATCGTCCGTGGTGACATATGTGTGTGCCCGTCTACGTAGGCCTTGTTGGCAGCGTCAGTGCTGACGAGCGGCGCCACTATGTTCTTGATCGCGGGGCACGATGTGTAGTCGAAGCCAAAGTGATTGATTGCACAAAAGCTAGAACTCCCTCCTCCCTTCATGGAAGCAACCGCGATGGCCACGTACCGGGCGGCCCTGGCGTTGTCGGTCGGCGCGAAAGTGATGGAACTGCTCCCCCATCGATAAAATTATACGAGCCAATGTGCCACAGCGTCCAGGTAGTGCCGTCTAACGACGTGCCCACTTGCCATGTCTTTGGTGATTTATCCAGACCGCTGGACTGGGCTTGCAGGTAGTACTGTTGCAGGACGGCCCCATTGCCAAAATCTAGCTGGAGCCACTCTCCGGGGTACGCTACACCCGAAAACGTTTTGCTGGAACCGGAGCTGTAGGCACCGCTCGTGGCATTGTAGGTACTAGTGTTGCTCTGCCAAGAAAAGTTTGAGCCGTGTTGAAGCCGTCGTACGCATTGCCGTTCCCGGAAGTGGACGCACTCGCGACCAGGCCGTTCCAGTTGTTGCTCGTCATGCTATCAGGCTTCTTCACGTACGAAGTGGTTACAAGGCTCAGACCATGAGAGAAAGCCTGGTCCCCGTGCAGCAGCGAGCCGTCGGAGCCCAGCGACACCAAGCTGGTGCTGCTTGGCAGGGCGGTTGGCAGCTTGAGTGCAGAAGTGCCAGACGCTGGAGCTGCAAGTGTGCTGGTGCCTCCAGCCCCGCTGAGGGACAGCGAGCTAGCAGCCCCTGTCGCTAGCTGGCCGCTGGAATCGAGTGTCAATAACGCAGTGCTACCAGGCAGGGAGGTCGGCAACTTGAGCGCAGAAGTTCCAGTGGTTGGAGCGGAAAGCGTGCTGTCGCCGCGCCCCCGTCAGCTTGAGCGTCGAAGAGTTGACGAGGTTGGCCAGCGAGGTCCCGTGCGGATTGCCGCTAGTAATGCCGCGGTGAGTCGTGTTGGCGCTCACGCTCGAGTTGTTGCTCACGCCAGTAGCAAAGTCTGTAATGTGGGTCGTCAGAGTACCGTGCGGGTTGCCGCTAGTATGCCGCGGTGAGTCGTGTTGGCGCTCATACTCGAGTTGTTACTCATGCCGGTAGCAAAGTCGGTAATGTGAGTCGTCAGAGTGCCGTGCGGGTTCGCGTTTGTAAATGCCGGCATGGACCGCGACCGCGCCGTCGACGTAGGTCTTGTTGGCGCCGTCGGTCCCGTTTGCGGGAGGGCCAGGTTCTTAACCCTGAGAGCAGGCCTGCTGTAATCGAAAGTTAGCGAGACGAACTACGTAGTTATAACCGCTCGAATTTTCAGTGACTATCAGCACCGCATACCGGCAGACCACGGGCACAGAAGGTGTAAAAGCAGCTTCTGTCCAGTCTGTGAAGGCGTATCTTGTTGTCTGTTGGTGCCAAGTAGTCCAAGTACTCCCGTCGTCGCTGACCGCCATCACCCACTTACCAGGCGATCTCTGTGCAGCATAGTCTCCGGGCGTGATGTAGTACTTGCTCAGCTGAACGTCCGTCCCGAAATCGAGCTGGATCCACTCCCCATTCACGTTTGAGCCTCCCACTGGTTTGAACTTGGTGCCGGTGTAGAGACCAGTGGTATTGTTTTAGACGTTCAGCGGCGACGCCCAGTAAGACGCAGAGCTGTTGTCAAACACTTAAAAGGAGCGTACGTGGTGGCTGGTTGAAGGTACCAGGCACTACCGCTCGCGACAAACGTTTGACCGCCGGACGTCCAGCTCGAGGATATCATGCCGGTAGGCATTCGGCTGCCGCTCGGAGATACGTTTGTAAAAGAAAGGCTGTGTCCAACCTGCTGCGCGTGTGCCAAGTTGCCGCTGCCGTCTACGGTGACTAGCGAGACTACAGACGGCAGACTACAAAGTCGTGATGGCGCTGGAGCCGTTACTAGGGGCGGAAAGCGTGCTGTCTCCGCCTGCCCCCGTCAGCTTGAGTGTCGACGAGTTCATGAGGTTAGCAAGCGAGGTCCCGTGCGGGTTGTTAGTAGCGCCTGTATGTGCAGTGAGCGACGCAGACGTCGCGGCGGGCCTCCGACAATGTTGCTCACGGAGGACCCGTGCGGGTTGTTGGTAGCAGTCAAATGGCTGCTTAGGCCTAGCACGTCGTCTGGATCGACCGTCACCAGCTGCGCGGTCGAGGCGGGCAGAGGGTCCGGCAGCCTCGCGAGAGTGTCCGGGATCGTTGTGACAGTAAAATCAGTGTCCATGAGCACGATTGCGCCATTACCGCTAGGAGCCAAAGATGGCTGCTTGAGCGTCCTGTCCTTGACCGCAAAGATCGAGCTGTCTGAATCCATGGTCACGACACAGTCGTTTTGGGTAGGCAGCACCGACGGGAGCTTCACCGCTCCTGCCACCCGGTGGTCGACGTACGCCTTGGGCGCCAGCTGCGAGGCCTTGGTATGATAACTGGTGTTCTCGATGCAGCCGGCATTGTACAACTGGTAGTCGAAGGCCAGGCTCCGCATGTACCAAACCCCCGCCCCGTTGTTCTTGGTGCAGATTACGCGCAAGTACCTGGCGTACTCGGCTGAAGTCGCTGGCGTGAACGTGCGCAGGCTGTCGCCTACAAAGGTCTGGGCGCTCTGGCTGTCCCAAGTGAACCACCGGCTGCCGTCAGCGCTATAAACGACTACCCAGTCTCTGGGCGCAGTGATGGCGCCAGCGGACGTGACGTGGTAAGCAGTGACTCTGGCGTGCTTGCCCAGATCAAGCTGGAGCCACGCGCCTACCACCGTGAGATTATCGACCACCGTCTCGATCATACCAGTGTAGTTGTTGCCGCTGTAGCTGTCGGGAGCGGTTGTGCCCCACAAGGTCGAGAAGTCGCTGTCAAAGGCCAAGTAGGCTTGAGCGGAATTGCTAGAGGCCGAGGCCACAAAGGTGCTAAAGTTGTTCGAAGTCATCCCGGCCGGCTGGTTAACTTTGGCTTCTGTGTCCAGCGTCAAGGTAATCAGGTCGGCTAGATCGACCAAGTGCGGGTTACCAGACGTAGTCAGCCTGTGAGCGGTGTTGAGGGCTATCGCCTCGTTCGCGGCCACTCCGCCTGTTGCCCATCTCACGCCCCCATCAGCGTCCGAGACAAGGACGTCGCCGTTCTGTCCGTCAACCGGCAGCACAAAGTCGTCGGTCGCGCCGTCCAAACGACGGCGCTTGTACGACCTGGCCACTTCCATTTTGCCCCTTTGCCGCTTTAAGAGAACAAGAGAATAAGTTTTTTTTAATTATTTACAACATCTCGTCCAGGAAATTGTCGACGAAGCGCATCCGCTCCGCCCAAGTGTATCCGCTGGGGACGTCTCGCGCGGGGTTGATGCAGGCGCCGTCGCCATAGGGTCTGCAGACGAGCGAGGCAAGATCCTTGGGGTCGCCTCTTTTCCCGGTCCCCGTCCAGTAAAGTTGCCCTTCAAAGAAGCAGGCACCACAGGTAGGACAAACAGCTAGCATTATATCGACCACCCTGTACCGCGCTTCAACAATAAAGCAGAGAAGAAAAAATCAGCGCAGAGCCAGACTCCGGCGAACGGCCAAGTGCGCCCACCCTTCTTTTTTTTAAGGAAGCGAAAATACTACTATGATGATGCGGTGGTTCGTTTTTGGATTTGCGCCACCCCACATCTTATAAGAGTACACTTTCTGGTCAAGGTCAAAAACGAACCACCCGATTCAAAAGCGCGCGGGCAGCCAAGGGCGCCCACCCCCGCCCTTTTCTTTTCTAGATAATGAGGTGGTTCGTTTTTGGATTTGCGCCACCCACATCTAGTCAAGGACAGATCCGAACCACTCCGGTGCCACCACCCGCCGCTGTGGCACCAACGCGGCTGACTTCCAGGTAACGGGCCGAATTCGAACCACGGAAGTGCGCCCCAAAATCGGTGGCACAAACGTGCCCGCCAGATACCTATAGTCTCTAACTTCCAGGTAAGGCCAGATTCGAACCACTCATTTTCCCGTGAAATTTGCCACCCAGGTATCTATAGTCTGTACTTTCTAGGTAGGGCCAGATCCGAACCACCCATGGAAAAAAAAGAGGCAGAGGCAGAAGGGGGGGGGGGGGGGCAAGACCACCCACCTACCACCCTAGTGACCAACTCAGTGTGCCACTAGTGCACTTGGCTGGTCACTGGGGTGGTAGGTGGTGGGCCTCCCCCCATCCTCTGCCTCCTCTGCCACTTCTGCCTCTTTTTTTGTGTGTGGTTCGAACGCGCCTACCAGGTATCTATAGTCTGTACTTTCTAGGTAAGGACAGGTTCGAACCACTCATTTTCCCGGGAAGTTTTCAGTGAAAAAAAATCAGTGGTTCGAACGCGCCTACCAGGTATCTATAGCCTGTACTTTCTAGGTAAGGACAGGTTCGACAGGTTCGAACCACTCATTTTCCCGCGAAGTTTTACGTGAAAAAAAACAGTGGTTCGAACGTGCCTGACAGGTATCTATAGAGTGCTATCTATGGGTAAGGGCAAATCCGAACCACCCATAAAAAAGAGGCGGGAGGGGCAAGGGGGGGAGGCCTACCTACCTACCACCCTAGTGACCAAACCAGTGTGGCACTGATGCACTTGTCTGGTCACTAGGGTGGTAGGCAGGTGTCCCCCCCTGCCTCTTTTTTTGGGTGGTTCGAACGCGGCCCCTAACACTTATAGAGTACACCTCTCTGGTCAAGGCCGATTCCTAACCACGACCGTTACGCGACACCAGCGTGTAACAGGTGTAGCCATGACCATGGGCCGGATCCGGCCATGATTACAGGGGGGGAGGTGGCAGATCCGGCCCATAGTCAGCATGTAACGGGTGTAGCCATGGCCAGTAGTAGCCAGCGTGTAACGAATGTAGCCATGGCCAGGATTAGCCAGGTGGAGTAGCCAGCGTGTAACGGATGTAGCCATGACCGGGAGTAGCCAGCGTGTAACAGGTGTGGCCATCGCAGGCAGAGCCTTAATGCCCTTCAAGCCAGGGCCGCCCGCATTGGGCGCTGCAGCCTCGGCTGTGGAGCGAGTACTATTCTTTGCAGAGCCGCCCGCATTTTGCGCGGCAGCTCCGCTCGGACCAGCTGCCTGCGATGCGGGCATCTCATGCCCTCTGTCGCCTGCTGCTTGCTGCTGCGTCAGCGTACAAGCCAGCCGCACGCTAAGTCGGCAGCAGGCTTATTTTTGAAAAGAAATCTCTGGTCGGTATTAATCCCAAAAATAAGGAGACCCACACTTGTGGGACGGGTCCGGTGGCACCGCCCACCACAAATTTTTTATTGCAGATTCTGATAGCGCGGGGCCTGAAAAGACGAATGCCACTTTTCCGAACCGAAACGGACCAGCCAATTTTGCAGGGGAATTGCGCAAAGTTTGGCCGCCAAAAAACCCAGAATCATCACACCTGAAAAATCAGGTGTTTCCTGCCACCCGACGCCACCCGACGTGATACGGCCGAAAAAGGCAATACCCAGGGACATTTCGGCATTGCCAAAATCGCCCCACTATTGCCTTTTTGCGCAGGTGGCACCGGTGACCACAAAAATGCATATAACCCCGCTGGTGGCACCACCGACGGTAATTACACTACTTGTGGATGTGAATAACCAAATGACACTTTTCCCTGTGCGGATCGGACAAAAGGCAATAGATTATCCCACTAGGACATAAATGGCATTTTGTTTTATCAGGCCTATCGACAATTGATTTAAACTTATTTATATGTACATATGTATGCATGTATGTATGTATGTATGCATGTATGTATGTATGTATGCATGTATGTATGTATGTATGTATGTATGTATGTATGTCCACATATACATTTTTACAAATGACGTGTCAAAAGAAGACTTACCCATCAATTTCCATCGTCACAGTCCATGCTAACTGGAGTTGGACACAGTAAGCTCTAACATGCAAATTTGACCACGATAAGAATACACTATTCAACTCATGCAACAATATCACAAAGCCAGGCAATTTCATATTTGGTAACCAACACGATTATTGCTACTGTGGATCACAAATAGCAGGCAAGACTGAGACTGACTACACACTTTTTAAGTTTTACACCCACAGGTACCCAGAAGAAAATCAAAAATCAAAAACTGCAGCGAATTGCCGAGACTCAAAAATGAGTCAAAACCTGCCCCGCTGGGGGTGGGGTCCGCCTGACTCAAAAACCAGATTTTTTACCTGGGCCCCATCAGACCCGTTTTTTGAGGAAGGTAACTACCTCCATTTTGGGCTAATTTAGCCCGAAATAGAACCCCATAGAACGGGCCTAAGTTGGCTAGGCAGAAGTTCTCTAGCTATCTACCTACATTTCACATAATAAACTTGCTAAATCTTTGTAAAATCTATGCATGTATAATAAATGACTAGGACGATATGCATAATAAATTATTATGGACCAACCTACAGAACTAGCTACCTGCCTGCCTGCTGCCTGCGAAGTCTGCAGCTGCTTACCACTAGTACTATTAATATTACTACTATAGCTAGTACTACTACTACTACTACTACTACTACTACTACTACTACTACTACTACTACTACTACTATACCTACTACTACTACCACTACTACTACTACTACTACTACTACTACTATTGCACTACTACTACTACTACTACTACTACTACTTCTACTACTGCTACTACTAGTGCTACTACTACCATCAACCATCAACCATCAGCCATCAATCATCAATACACTATTCTCCTTTAGGAGAAGAAATTAGGAAGCTGTCCTTCAGTAAATAGGCTTCTCTGCCTAATTTTATATATAGTACTGCATGGTACTACTACATTGGTGTGTCTGTGTGTGTGTGAGTGTGTGCTGTTACTACTACTACTACTACTACTACTACTACTACTACTTCTACTACTTCTACTACTTCTACTACTACTTCTACTACTATTACTATTACTATAATTACTACTACTACTACTACTACTACTACTACTACTACTGCTCTGGGTCTTTTGATTTTGAAGGGAGAAAATTTTGGAGTTGGTTGTAAGTAGCGCTACTACTACTACTACTGCTCTGGGTTTTTTTATTTTGAGCGGAGAAAATTTTGGAGTTGGTTGTAAGTAGCGGAAGAGGGTGGATCGGAGCGGAGAGTGAGGAGAGGTATCTGTGGGTGTGGAAAGTTGGGTTGGAAAAGGTGGGTGTGGAAAGTTGTGTTCAGGAAAGCTGGGTTGTGGGTGGGTGGAGAGTGGATTGGGGTGGGTTGTTGGGGCGAGGACGGAGGGGTGGAGGGGATGGCAGTGGATGTGTGTTGGCTTTTGGTGCGCAGCGGAGCGAAGAAACCGGGGGTTTGGAACAAATTGGCAGCGCAAGGTTGGGCCAGGAGCTATACATCTTTTTTACATCGACCTGGGGATGTCAAACTGGCGGTTTGGAGAGGTCAAAGGTGTCATTCTTCCCTGCCCAGGTCAGCGAGACATCGAATTTATGGAGTTCGGCTATGGGTTAGGGGCATGGTGGGGCTGCAGAAATCAACTTTCTTATGTTCAGTCAACTTATCTATCTTCTCGTATCTATCGTATCTATCGTATCTAGCTATCTTGTTTATCTTATTAATCTACGCTATCTAAGATATCTATGCTATCTATGCTATCTATCTATCTATCTATCTATCTATCTATCTATCTGCATTTGGGGGGGCTGCGGAAATCAACTTTCTTATGTATCTTCTCAGTCAAATTATCTATCTTCTCGTATCTATCGTATCTATCCTATCTAGCTATCTTGTTTATCTTATTAATCTACGCTATCTAAGATATTTATGCTATCTAAGATAGATAGATAGATAGATTGCTATCTATCCATCTATCTATCTATCTATCTATCTACCTATATATCTATCTATATATCTATCTATCTATCTATCTATCTATCTATCTATCTATCCATCTATCTATCTATCTATGCCAGTCTGCCTGGCTACCTACCTACCTACCTGCCTAACTACCTACCTACCTACCTACCTACCTACCTATCTATCTATCTATCTATCCAACAGCTTTACGACCTGGCAGAACACGTCCGGCATGCCCAGGAAGTGGCTGATCACCGGCTCGTTCAGGTTTATTACTTCGGCCGCGGCTACCAACAACCCGCCGACCAGTGGCGCCTTTTACGATGTCTGGGTCGAAAGGAATGCAGCGAGACCCGCCTCAAGCACCGGTATACAAGGGACAGAACGCAATTTTGAGGTAACAGCGGGCGCCCACGGGCTCTACGGCAACGCGCGGTACACCTCGGTCAGCCTGTCAGGTATCATGGAAGTGGCAGCCAATGAGTATATCTGGTTCGAGATTTACGGCGACACACAAGGCGGTGTCAGCTGGAGCCTTGTTATTGGCGGGACGAATGTTTGGGATAGGGGCAGAGCGACCATTACCGAGATTCCTGGCTGATTTTTTTTCTTTCGAGTCTGTATTTTTTAATTAAAAAGAATGGACGCGTCGCGACAAGCATTAGCTGAGAATGAGAACGAGCTGGCCGCCTGCCTGGCCCGCCGCCGGATCCTGGCAGTCGAACGAGAGAAGTTGCAGCTGCAGATTGCGCTCTGCGAAAAGGTCTGCGGTTGCAGGAAGATGCGCCAGATCAAGCAGTTGATCCAACAAGAAGAGGAGGCGGAGGCGGCCGCCGAGTCTGCCGCCCACGCGGCCGTCGAGGCCGAAATGGCACTAGAAGAGACGGTCGTGGACATGCCTGACACCATCAATGGCTAGAAGTCCTGGTCTAAGCCCCATTCCGGCTCCTTGGCCGGCGCCAGCGCGTACTCGCTCACTCTTTTCTCAAAAAAATTAGTCTTGCCTACCACGCCTAGCTGCTCCATGAAGGGCAGCGGACACTTGGCCACTCCGTACAGCTTTTTCGGTCAGGCCCAGGTTCTGCAGCAGGCCGTCCGCCACGAACTCGACGTAGCGCTCCATCAGCGTGGCGTTCAGGCCCAACAGGGCCACCGGCAGCGACTCGCTGATGAACCTCCGTTCGACCTCGACACAGCCCGCCACGATCTGGAAAATGCGCGACATCTGCAGCTTGTTCGACACGTGGTGCTTGTACAAGTAGCACGCGAACAGGCCGTGCTGCGTCTCGTCCCGCGCAATAAACTCGTTCGAGGTGCACAGGCCTTGCAGCAGGCCCGGGTGCTTTTGTTTCAGCCAAAAGATGGAGGCGAAAGAAGAGGCGAACTGGACAAGTTCAACACAAGCGAACGCCACCAGCCGCTCGGCAAACGAAGACCGGGCCGGGCTGAGCCACTGCAGCGCCCACTTGGCTTTTTGTGCGACGGTCGGGACCTGCGTGATCGCATTGAACAACTTGTCCTTCTCTTGCTGGTCACTGATGATCTTGTAGATCAACAGGCTGTAGGTCCGCGAGTGTTCGGCCTCGTTAAAGATCTGGTAAGAATAAAAAAGCCTCGCTTCGGAATACTGCACTTCGGCCAAAAAATTAGCGGCCAGGTTCTCTTGGATGATGCCGTCGCTAGAGGCAAAAAAGCACAGCGCCATCTTAATAAAATGCTGCTCGTCCGCACTCAATTTCTTGAAATCGGCCTGTTCCCGGCTTAGGTCTAGCTCATCTGCTGTCCAGAACGAGCGCAGGGAAGCTCCATAGAATGAATACAGGTCCGGACGCCGTATCGGGAAGAGACAAAATCGCGATTCTTCCGGCACGAGCAGTTCTCTTCAGTGTCCATTCGTTCAGCTGCCGGTTGTCCAGCTTCAGCAAGGCCATCCCTTTTATTGATATATACAAAGGAGAGGATATATTTTTTTCTTATCGGCACAACAGAACAAAGAACAAACCATGTTGCAAAGACGTAAGACCGAACAACGGCTGATACCCTCGTCGCAAGAGTCCATCACCGTAACCTCGCACGAGCTCGCACTCGAGCTCAAGCGCAGCTACAGCTATTTCAGCTGGCAGTCAGTGCCACAGCTCATTGTTCACGGGGTCAAGTACCTTGCTCTCTATACTAATCATACTGGCGAGGAGAAGCTCGTCGATCTCTGTCCCGACGACAACGTGGACAAGCTGATCCCCCCGGTGGTCGACGTCATCTGGGAGCTCGTGAAGGCCGCCCTCGCTTCCAACTGTTGCGAGCTGTGTCCCAAGGTCTGCACGGTCATGTAGGCATCGGGATGAGGTGTCTCCCGAGCGTCACGGGCGTGCCCTGGTGGATCCTGACCGGGTCTCCGCTCGTTACCATCTGCGCGCGCGCTTTGGCCAGCTTCTCGTGGTCCAGGCGGTGCGCCCACAACACCGGGCCCGGTATGACCTGCTCGTTCGAACGCACTTTCTCCAGGGCCATGGTAATCTTGACCAGCAGCACGTCCGCTGCTAATCTAAAACGTCTCTTCTTGTCCATCTCGATTGAGAGCTCGTTCTTGACCATCTCAAACAAAATCTCACAGGAGAAGTGGCGCTCCGCCTTTTGCCCAAAGTTGAAAAAAGCTATTGGTGCCCGAGATGATGGCTACCAAGATTAAACATGTGACGCTGACCCAATCGTAGCCCGTCCGGCCTGCTCCGCACGCCTTGAAGCCGAAATTTCCCACGATAATCGAACAGATCGCTGGCACGATAGTAGCCAGCAATCCAAACAACAGAAAGCGGTTGTAGTAGTAGTAGCCGGCCGAGTTGTTCAGCCTCGCGTGCAGCGCGCATTCGTCCACCACACTGGCAAAATAGGCCTCATGCCTCGAAGACCACTTCTCTTTCTTCTCGGTTGACGTCGCTGTCGTCCGAGTCATGATTCTCGCTCGAATGCGATCGCAGGGCCAGGATTTTATCCTCGTCCATCTTTCTTTTTAACTGCGGCCAGAAGATTTAAAAAATGTGCGATTGCTGGGCCGGCGGCCACTCTATCAGCAACCGGCTTTCGACAGCAGCATCTCCCAATCTGCGCCATTCAAGTCTACCTTATCCCTTGTGTCAGGATTGCACACCTACAGGTGCAAGTACTTCGTCAGCGTCGGAAACACCACGTACTGGTCGTGCCGGTCCTGTGCCGAAGACTGATAGCCCCCTGAACTTGCGAGGAAAGGAATGATCAGGCTGCCCGATTGCACTTTCGTGCCGCGCGAGACCGCACCCGTCAGAGACACTTCCTCGTAGTTGCCGCCCGTCGAGTACGCCAGACTTGAGCATTCCTTGATCTTGATGCCTAGCGAAGTCGGCAGACCTAGCGCCACGACTTGTGGCAAGACGGTGGCCTGGCCTGGCGTTAGTGCGAAGAGCTCGTTCTGGGCCGAAGTCGGGAAGCCTAGCACGGCGTGCGCGCTGTCGTCGCCGCTCTTGCTGTAGATGTTGAACTCTGCTCCTCCAGACAGCGTGAACTACAGCTTGAGCTTGGTGTCGAGATAAACCACTCCGATCGTCTGACCTACTTGTACAAAGCCCTCGTTGATTAAAAGTGACTGTAGCGCGTCGGCCAAAGTTTCCCCTGTATAATTTTGCGAGGGAATCGTGATCGTCACATCGCCCGTGGCCGTTGAGTTTAAGTAGAGCTTGTTGTTCTTGGAATTGATGTTGTACGTCGCGTTCGGGATAGTCGCCCAAATTAACTTGTATTTGCCTTGGATCGCTTCCGACAGCGACAGCCGGAACTCGGCCGAATCGCCAGCCCCTTGCACCCGGTCGCGGTCTTTCGATCGGACCAGGATGTTCATATCCGAAATGTTGCGCAGGCCGCTCATTTCGGAAAAAAAATTAAATGTTGTCACTGGTCTAGTTGTGGTCGACTGAGACCAAACCGATTCAGCATGGTCACGGCCTTTGGCGAGCACAAGGTCGCGGAGTCTACCCCGCTAGTGCAGGAGACTTTCCCTTACACATGCACCCTGAACCCGCGCAAGTTCGCGACCTCTGGCTCCGTGACCACTGCCGCCGGCCTGTTGTCGCTCAGCGGCGCCGCGCAGGCCGAGACGCTCAGGCGCTGCAAGTACCGCGCGGGGCAAGGGCTTGTCTGCCGCTTCACGGCGCTGTTCCCTGCCACGCCCAACGTGGCTGATTCGGCCATGGCCGGGCTCGGAGACGACAACAACGGCTTCTTCTATGTCCAGGACCAGACCCGAACTAATAGGCTGCGGATCTTGCACCGCAACGCGACTGTCGACACTTACATCGACCAGAAAGACTGGAACCTTAACAACTGCCTGGGCGGCGACGACGTCATGGACCGCAAGGACTGGGCCAAGGGCAACATCTTTCAAATTCAGCTCCAGTACCTAGGCTTCGGTGCCGTCACGTTCTCGGTCGAGAGGCAATCGGACGGGGTGCTGGTGCCCGTGCACCGAATTCAGTACGCTGACGCCAACACGGCGCCTTCGCTGTCGAACGCATCGTTGCCTTTCAGGCTCAAGACCACCGGCGCGGGAGGCCTGGTGCGCACTGCTAGTGTCGGCGTCCCGGTCGAAGGCCCCGTGAGGCAGCTGGGCCTCAGCTTTGCGCGCACGAACGTGCAGACCATAGGCACGACGGAAAGTAACGTGCTGATGATCCGCAACAAGAGCTTGATCGGCGCCCTCGCTAACAACGACTTGCTGTTCCCGACCCTGTTGACCGCTACGGCCGTCTCTGGCACCAAACCCGTGATCCTACGAGTGCTCACACAAGCCACGTTCGGCAGCGCGCCGACCTACGCGAGCCACGACGCGGCCGCTTCCAACACCGAGTACTCCGCGAGCCTAGTCACGGTGTCTAGTGGAAACGCCGTGGCCGCGTGCGTCGTGTCGGCCACGGGCAGTGCCTCGGCTAGTCTCGACCTAAGTCGACTCAACATCGCAGTCGGGCCAGGAGAAGTGCTCTGCATTGCAGCCAGCACTACTTCCGGCACTGCAGACATGCACCTGAGCTTGGGCTGGTATGAGGACGTGTGAAAAAAAGAAAGTTCGTCTCGATGTATTAAAACAAAAGGGGGAGGGAAGAAAATGAAAAAAGTCGTGTCAATCGACCCGGGGCTGAGAAATCTTGGAGATGTAGTGCTCGAGAAAAGCAACAGCACCAACGCCATCGCTGTTACATATGCCAGCGTGCTAGACATCGCCAGACAGGACGACACTGACAGCTTCAAGACTAAGTCCCTGTTTGCGTGCTTGCACGCCATCGAGGAAGTGCACAACGCCGATGTGTGTGTGGTCGAGGACCAAAATTTTGGGAGAGCGAACACAACCCCTGACAACCTCTTAACTCAAGCAGCGGCCGGAGCAACGATGCTGGCACTCGGCGCCAAGGAGCTACTTTACTATCAGAGCTCATTCAAGTTCAGCTGCTTTTTCTCACTTACGCCGACTATATCCGGTCGAGTCAAGGAGACATACAAAATTCAGTCTAAAGTGCTGGCACAAAACCTCGTAGAAAGTTTTAATGTAACTGGCGAGACTAAATGCCTCACAGAGTCAGATCACTTGAGTGACGCCTTTGGTCTTGCCTTCTGTGCGCTGGTCAGAGGGACCGCACGAGGGCAGGGCGTCCAGCAGGGAGTGCCTCGCTCGCTGCCGATCCCTGTGCCTGTTGGGGTGCAGCGGAAGAAGGAGCAGGAGCAGCCGCCTTCTGTTGGTTCCATTTCGAGCTGATGTACGCCATGCGTTCTTTATGAGCCATCGCCTTGACTTCGGGCGTGGCCATCTGCTCCTTGAAAAAGGTGTTGTACGCGGACGGCGCGCGGGGCTTGCGCTCTGGCTTGGCGGGAGCAGCAGCGGCGGTAGCTTGTCCACAAGTCGTGCAGTTGGAAGACATCTTTAGTTTGCCCTTGTCCTTGTTATAATAGGGCATCAAGAAGATTCTTTTTTTTTCTCTGATTAAAAACCTTAAACGTCTGGGACGGCCGGTGCCACCACTCTCTCGTCCGGACACCTCACTGGAAAGTACAGGATAATAACACACCCGGCCACTCCGATCACTAAGACAGCGATGAATGCCACCACGAGCAGGTCCATTTTTCACTTTGCTCTCTTTTAATTAGAATACACAATCTAGAATTTTTAAACCGAGGCCACCTCCAGGCTTCCGTTTGCCTCGTGAAGGTACTTGGAAATAGGCGCTGTAAATCGTAACGTCATAGAGACCGTCGATGACTCCCTTTTTGCCCGAAGTGGTGGCGGTGACAACCATCTTTTCTTGGGCGTTGTAAGTAGCCGCGGATGTGTCGGGCGCCTGCTGGAACTTCAGCTTCAGCTGGTGGACGTCGCCGCGGGACCAGAGCACGGGTTGGTCGTTCAGGTCCGTGACGGACGCGGTGTACTCCATCGCCGCATTGGCCTCCCAGTCGACCGTGTTGGTCGCGCCAACTCGTGTGTTACTAAACTTGATCTTGACCCCGCACGCGCGCAGCCAGCTCGAGCTAGCCAGCAAGGTTTTGAGGTTCGTTAGCGCGGCCGTAGCGGGCGAAGTGTAGCGCCGGTCGGTAATTCTGGCGAAAGTGAGGTCAGAGTCGATGTCCATGACGGCCACCGTCACGCCCTTGAAGTCCACGGTCAGGCGGTTGGTGTCGTTCAGGGTAAACACTGCGGTGTTGGCGTACCAAGCCCCGTACTTGTACGTGACGGTCGCGGCGCGCGGCGCGGGGCCGGTGTTGATCACCAGGCGCTCGCGGTTGCCTACAAAAGTCTTGTAGCCGTCCATCACGCCGTCTAACATGGCCTTGGGGTCGTTGCTAAACGGGATCAGGTATACGCCGTTGGGCTTCAGGTAGGAGCTGCGCACTAGTTGGCCCATCGTCTCCTCGCGGAAAAAGCGCTCGTCGATCGGGGTGCCTTCACCCATCTGCGATCTGCCGTGGACGTCTTCCAAGTCAATTGTCGTTGCGTCGCCCAGCATGTCGTAAGTCATCAAGCGCCCCGTGGTGTCGTACGTGTACTGCGGGTAGTAGGTCATAGCGTCTCCGTACGCGGTCTGATCGCCGCTCTTGCGGATGAAGACAAACAGCCCGCCGGAGTGGTGGGAAAATTGGTCCAGATCAATAGCCAACCGGTCGGAGGGCTTGATGCGCTGGGCGTAGGCAGTGTACTGCACAAAGTCGATGTACTTCTGCTCGGCGACCTTGCCCTGCTTCAGCGGGCTCCTGCCCAGGCGCATCCCGTTCGGCAGCTGCGTGCAGCCCGTGATGAAGCGGATCTCGCTCAAGCTGGCAGTGCAAGGCACGGCGGGCGCGGACTGGCCGTTGACTGCCGACTGGGCCGCCACGAAGATCGAACCGCGCGGATAGAACCTGATTTCGAGGTCGCCACGCAGCGTGCTCAGGTCCAGGTCCATGCCGTTGAGCCAAGTGTGCAGCAGGGGCAAGTAGAAGTACTGCTCGTCGTTGTTTTCCCACTGGCGGCCGCTGATCTTGCCTGTCTTGGGGTCCATGTTGACCATGTCGGCAATCTGGTCGATGGCCTCTTGCGACAGCGTGTTGAGTATCAAGTGCATCATGTCGCCATGATAGCGCGCAATTTCAGTGCCCGTCAAGCGGTCGATGTACTCAATCCTTTCGAACCAGTGCGAAGTTGGCAAAACGCGCGAGTCGGTCGGCTGGCTGCCGCTGGTCGTGAACGTGATCTTGAAACGAAGGGTCGCATCGTGGATCGCGCCGGACTGGTTGTTCTCCAAGATGAAGCTAAAAAAAGCGGTGTTGCTCAGCGCCGAGGTCGCGGCGGCGGGGGCCATGACAGTCTGCGTCCAACAAGGGCGAGCATTGATCGCGCGGGCGTGCTCGGTATCAATCAAGATCTCCTGGCCGTTACGCGCTCTCTTGCCGGTGCCAAAGAAATCAGCTCATAAGCAGGAATAGTAGGAAAGCTTCGTGATCTAATGACTGCGAAGCAGGTCCATGATTTTTTCCAGAACGTAAGCGACCGATATACGAGACAGGCCGCAGCTGCAGTAAAGAAGGTGGAGCCAGATTTGCAGGCGTGTAGAAAGCCTGAGAAGCAGGACATTTTCACTCAGAGGTCACACCGCGACAAGGTCACGCCGCTTGAGAAGCGAATCACTGCCGATTACGTCAAAGAACATTTGGGGGCGAAGTCTGGTTCGAACGCAGCATTCTGGTACGGCAACCTAGATTCTTTCCATGACTGGTACAGAACCGACGCACACCCCAACATTTACAAGCGATTGTGTAGCGAATCGGAGGTTGGCGCAAATTGATGGAAAATATGAACGGTGGTAAGTGGGTAACAGACAACGCACAGGCCATGCTTTGCGAGGGAAAGTGCGTGCAGCCAGGCAGCAGTGATGTCTGCCATCATGTTTACCGAACCCGCAGCCGTCCAACAGTAGCAAGTATTCTCCGGGAGCAGGAAGTATTTTTCCGGTGCGTGTCGAAAACTGTTCCGTGCAAATGGCACGATAATTGGGAGAAGTGGAAGGCGGAGCTTACACGGTTGGAACATGGCGAAAAGACTGCGAAAACTGCCGCAAAGGTCCGCAAACTAAGAAGCAAAGTCGCTAAGTGCCAGCGTCACGATGACCAGTATCAGGTGCAGCGCAGGTATGTTTTTTGTTTTAGAATGACAGCAAACATTTTCTTTTTTGTGCTCGCAGCCACATACAAACTGAAATCGATGCATTGGAGGCGGGGTCCGGCGCGTACGTAGCATACCAAGATTACATATCATGGTACTCTGAGAACGGGAGGAAGATGAATGATTTAGTATTCACTATTGTCACTCGGCGGACGGACGGGGAATTGCAGTACGAATACGTTCATAACATCATGCGATGCGAGCATTCCAGTGCAACAACGCGATACGTTTGGGACTATCACCTGAGAAGCGAAGGGCAAGGAGGGAGTGGAGAGATCTCCGGTCTTCCCGGTTCCGGTATTCGAACAGGCAATGGTGGAGGAGATTTCCAGAATTATGACTGCATCTTTGCTGAGTCTTGGTACTTTGTTTGCGTACATTGTGTTCGCAATTTGTTAGCTTGCTGTCTAGGAACAAGGCGAAGTATGGTGTTGAGTTGCGCTCCGACATGCTGTGCGCCTAATAATATTACTATCACTCTTACAACCCCTGCGACGGAATTAAATGCATGCATTCAGAGGATTTTCTGAAGGATCAAATGGAGCAGGGCAGGCCATTTGAATTCGTTGATGATTGGTTGCAGTCGGCGGCGGGTGCAGGATACGAGAATCACCGGTACTATGGGCATGACGCAGATGTAATCAAAGAGTGGGTGAGAAGGAATCCAGTCAACCCCCGGAAGCTGACGTCCTGGCATTTGCGGGAGTTGCATTCGTGGGTAAACTATAAGCAAGGCGACAACGACGAGAAGGTATTCACGCCTGGCATTGCCTATGGTGCATTTCATAGCGACCTGGAATTCAAAGACCGGGTCATAGTCGATATTCGGCAGGACAAGGATGCCGGGGGGAAAAGGTGCGAGAAGTGCACGCAGCATTTCATGAAAAATTGCCCCGCACACAAGAAAGGTGAGAGGTGCCATGCACTTGGGGGGGTAGCGCCCGCAGTCCATGTCCGGTCCGGAGCCACTGACGGGATGGACGACGACGAAAAAGCTGCTTACTTCGACGCCCTTGAGCGCAATAGGAGAGCGCGCAAAAAAAAGGAAAAGGGGAGGTTTAGGGACCTCAACAAGGAAGCTCTCGTAGAACTTCTGGGTAACTTGGGCCTGTCCACTGATGGCAAAGTGGAGGTACTTAGGCAGCGGTTGGAGGACGCCGTAACAGCTAACAAGGAGGGCGCGAAGAAGGGCGCGAAGAAGGGCGCGAAGAAGGGCGCGAAGAAGGGAGCGCAAAAGCGCAAGCGTGCCAATCAGCCTGCGGTAGTGCGCAGCGCAAAAAAATCCCGGCGTGCGGCAGCGCAAGTCAACTACGCGGAGTCCGACGCGGAGGAAGGCGAGGACGAAGAATGGGCGAGGAGGAGGAAGTAGGAGGAGGAGGAGGAGGAGGAGCGAGCGAGCGGCTGTCGACGTGGGTGGCGTGTGGACTTGTAAATATTGCCAGTTTGAAAACAAAGGGCCTCTGCCGGGCAGCGATGGTTGTGAGGGATGCGAGTTTTGCGGAGGGGGCTGACTGGATCGGAGGAAGACGATGAGGAGTACAGCTGATTTAAAGTGTAACAATTTGCAAATGATCAGCGTGGAAGTAAGCAGCTTTTTTGGCTTTAGATCGGCAGGGCTGGCTATGGTAGGTCGGTGGCGCCGGTAGTCACTGTACGGCCGCAAAGTGGCGCAGTGTGAGGAAGGTTTGAGGTATTTAATGATTTTATTTCTTTTTTCCTGTTTTCATAGCATTTTATAGTGTTGTTTGTGTTGCAAACGATCCCCGACTTGAGGTAAGCCTTGGGCTGACTGACGGATGGGAAATCGGACTGCGTGTCGGCTGGTGGCAGTTGGGGCCGCTAAGTGGCGCCCCGAGCGGGGTTGTGCAACAAACAGCAATATATGTTCAGAGTATTTGTTTTCATTGCATTTTCAAGGAATATTCGTGACTCTGGAGCGAGAAATGCCTAGGGCATGCGAAGATGGCGCGGGTGTGACAGTGCGGTACGGGGGCGTGGACTATGCGTGTTCAAGTGGCACCAGACGCAATAACTATCATAAAATAAATCAATTCTTGATTTTCTTTATTGAAATATTCGAAAATGCCATGAAAACAAGTATAACGTCGTAATATGCAGCCAGCAACATAGGATTTTTATAGAACATTGCACGTGATTGGGTTCACTTGCGCAGTAGGAATAAGATGTGTCATGCAATGATGCGGAGTAAAACCAAATGCTTGATTGTGAAATTAAGTTGTTTTTGCTTAATTATTACTAGAATTAATCATATAAAACGATTGGAAATGAACATCTCAAAATTTTAATAATCTATGCAAACTCCGCAAAATCGTACGACCAGACCGAGACCGGCGCTTGGTATTTTTCAGAGGGTCCTGCCTTGACGGATTGCATCAGCTCGTCGTGTGGGTCTGCCGAAGCAGCCTTGTTGTCGCTGGACGCAGCAGCGGTAGCTTTTGCGCCTGTGTCGGCTGGACGGGCCTTTGTGTCTATGTCGGCCGGTAGCGGCGGAGCGACGGGAATTGGTGTGCCGGTCGCCGACAGCGGCGGAGCGGTGGGGATTGGCGAGCCCGTGCCGGCAGCAGCGGCAGCAGGCGCGACAGCGTCCAGCACGGCCGAGAGCTGTGGGTTGGCATATTTCATAATGTGCCTGGTCCTCGCCGCCATCTCGGCCGAAGCACCGCCGACAAAGCCAGTGCGCTGCTTCTTGAAAGGCAGCGGCGCATCGCTGCCAAAAGCGCGGCCGGCATGCCTCTTGCGCCAAGGCTTCATGTTTCCTTCTCTCACATCTGTGCAACGAAATTAAAAAAAAATAATAATAATCTCACTTGCCCTTCTTGACAACGTCCGCCTGCTTCTTCTTCTTCTTTTTGGGCTTCTTGGCCAGCGCAGCCTCCACCGCCGCCCTGGCTGGTTCGGCCTGGTTGACTAGCAAGCGAGTCCTGTCGGTGATCAGCGACATCTTTTTTTCTTTAGCAGGAGAGGTTTAAAAAAATGATGCAGCAGCAGCAGTCGGAAGGCCCGGTCGAACAGCTGCCGGAGCCGGAACAGCAGTTGGGCGAGAAAACAATCGAGGAAAAAATTTTGGACTATGTCGACAAGCAGAAAGACAAGGGCAAGAAGAAGAAGAAGAAGGAGCAGCAACCAACAGAGCAGCTGCAGCCGACCGAGTTCAAGCGGAACATCGAAGTCTTCTACCCGCGCGAAAAAGGAGCGGGACAGCTGTTCGTGCTAGTAGGCGAATCGGAACGAGGCAAGACTCATTTCCTGAAATGGCTCCTGTACAGCCTGTGCGCGCGCAAAAAAGACCCTTTCCAGTACGGCCTGATCATGGTTCGCACCAAGTTCAAGAACAGCTTTTCGTTCCACTTTGCGAGCAAGCAGCACTGCCAGACGGCGAGGTGATCTTGCGCGGGCCTGACCCGCCCAAGCCGCCGACCCGCGCGGACATGCAGAAGCAAGAGAGACTGAAACAGCTGGCGTACCGCGCGCCGAGCTGGCTGCCGACTTCGCTCAAGGGCATGTCGCGCCAAGATCGAGAAATGATGCAAAGAATGTTGTTTATGGCGACCGCGCGAGACAGCGCCTGAAAAAGGACGGGAAGACCATGGCCCAACGAGACAAGGAGATACTCCAGAAGCTGGACCAGCAAACCCGAGACGCAGAGAAGTTGGCGGCAGAGCGGTTTGCGCAGCAGAACCAGCTACAGTCTGCGCCGTTCAAGTCCAAGTTCGTGTACACCAACGCGGGCACGACAGTCAAGGCGCTCGCGCCGCCCATTGATGGCGACGACGATGACTACGTGCCGCCGTTAGCAGTCTTCTAAAAAAAAAAAGTTCTGGCCCTTATGTATATATCGAAAGCCAAAATGCTACTGGCCGCGCTACCAGCTGATCTCCTAGTGGAAGTGCTTTCTTGGCTCCGCGTCGGCGAGGTCGCGCACACGATCCGTCACCTGAAAACGCACACGAGCCGGTTCGCGCGCGGCCGGTGGAAGCGGCGCAAAGTGCAGAACGGCGAGCTGTTCGGCTTGCACAAGTTCCTGAACGCTACTTTTAACTTCAGCACCAAGTCGCTGCCGCGCCTCATCAACACCGTGTCGCGCAAGAGCGAGCACATCTGCTTTGCCTGCACCCAAAAGAAGACGGTCGAGGGCTACTGTGGCAACTGCTTCGTGTTCCACCACCGCGACCGGGTAATCACGCCCTTTGCCGCGTGTCAGCGCATGGGCCGCACGTCTTTCCCCGTGCCAAGAACGACACGAGACTCTATTGTGGCGTTAGCCTACGTACCGGCCTACCGCTTTCGGCTGGCGTACGAGGACGCGGGCTGGCCGGTGCTGCAAATAGATAAATGGACCAGTTATTTATGGCTGACGGGAGCCGAAGAGACTGCTGCCAGGTTCAAGCCCCGGTTCAACAACGAGCTGTACATTACGGATTTTTAAATCTTCTTCTCAATTTTGATTAAAAAGAAAAATGCTCTGGGAAGCTATCAAGTTCATTTTCTTTTTCCCCGTCCTGCTCGTAAGTCAGAACAGGGATCAGGAGCTTGAAAGGAGGCACTGCCTCTTCTTCGGTGTCAGTTGCACTAACTGCCTTGTCCAGAGCAGGCTGGAACGCGCTTGTTGTGTCTGGAGCGAACTGTCCAAGAACTGCAAGTCCGTCGCGGATGCCCTCGAGATAGCTCACAGCAGTGGGGACGCTTGGTTCAAGGGGCTTGTCACTGACCCTGGCCTGTGTCCGCCGTGAGGGCCGCACGTTCCAGTCCGACGCAAACTGACCCACGACCTCCGCTGCTATTTCTGGCGTGCAGACCCACGTGCCACAGCGCTGGCCGCGCTGTTTCGGGAATTTGAATCTCGAAATGTGACCGTTGGTTAATCGATATGGGTGCAGCTGAATGTGTCTGCGAATCCGTTCCGCGCAACGGCTAGAAGTCAAAAAAGGAAACGTTTTCCCGGCAAAATCAACGAGCGAAATTTTCCCATCAGGTGCCACTCGGCACGGTTTGTCGTGGCTCATCTTTTTACGTTCAATAAAAGTTTTGCGTGAAATCAACCGTAATAAGCGGCACGGCCAAAAATTACAAGGATTCGATCTTGCTTGCTTTTCACTTTCTGACTTCGATAAAAGTCCGATTATGAGCTTTGGGTTCTTGAATCTCTTAGCACAATTGTGTAAAGCGCGCGATCTGAGCGGCTGGTGTAGGATCGGCCGTATCGAGAGCAGTATTGGCATGACTAGCGAAACGGTAAGAGGCTTTCATGGAAAAAATGGAATCGAGAGTTCCGCGCCAAAAACCGGGCCGGCGCAGTTCTTCGGCATGATGTTGCAAATTTGCCGCGAAAATTCCACTGCTTGACGGCGTAACCGTTCGGCCCTGGTCTCGCGAGGCAGCTGTGTGAGCCTAGGCGGATTACGTATTTCAGGTCACCCAGGACCCGGGCATAGTCCGAGGCCAGCCTTTCGCCCTGTTGCACAATGGCCTGCACAATTTTGAGCAAGTCCGGCTCGTGCAGTGAGGGCACTGCCTTGCTCATCACTTTGACTTTGTCATAAAACATCTGCCAAAAAACACATCTTAATAAAAGCACATAGACATTACAAGCATACCTGCGTCTTGAGATTGCCGATCCCTTCTTCTTTGTTTTCGTACTCGAGCATGTGCCCCAGAACCCGGCTGAAAGACACCGGCCGGGCCACGTGCGACTGGTTGCCGTAAAGTTCCCAGGCCACGTTGGCGTAGATGGCTCGCAGCAAGTGGGGGTAGCTAATACGGAATTCGCTCTTGGCGCGCTCTTGGTAGAGGTGTGTCAGGAATTCGAACGTATTCTTAAATCCTCCTCCTTTCATGGCCGCGGACACTTGGCTGTTAGGCATCACTTGGCTGGGCCGTTCGATGTTCTTCTTGCCAGCGTTCACCAGGGACTTCATCCACGGCAGCGTGCTGACCTTCATCTTCTTGGTGGGCGGCATGGCAATGGGCTGGTTGTCCTCTTCGGCCAAGATCTCTGCTTGGTGCGTCGTCCAGCTCAGGTAATCTGACTTGGGCCTGTCACCTTTAAGCAGCATGCTGGCATCAGGCGCAATTTTCGCTCTGTGCTTAAAGTGGTTTTTGGTGCCGTAGATCATGTGCCGGTAGATTCTCAGCACCCCGGCCGACGAGGCCGTGGGTAAGGCGATGGGCTTGCCGACATAGATAGAGTCTTGGTAATCGCTTTGCTCGTCCGGGTCCCTCCGGGGGTCCGCTCCTTTTTTCGCCGCCCGGTGCTGCAAGACGTGCTTTTTGCGGCCGATCTCCGTAAACGTTATTTACTGGTCGTCCTCCACGGGCAAGAACTCACTGAACTTCCACAGTTCGACCATGCGACAGCCGAGGATAGACAGCAACAAAAAGGACTGCAGGGCCCACAGCGGGTGCCTCTCGCTAGGCGCCACAGCTCGGCCATGCGACAGCCGAGGATAGACAGCAGCAGAAAGGACTGCAGGGCCCACAGCGGGTGTCTCTCGCTGCGGACCGTCGTTGGTGCGCTTAGCTTCCGGGTCCTCAAAACAATCTGCCTCCGCGAGCATGGCTCGGTAGAGCTCGTCCAAGAACGCGCACCAGGGGTCCAAGTAGAGCACGTGCCTGTTCTTGACGTTGGCCATGGTCGCTTTGCTGGTCTGTAGGGCCCCTCTGGCGTTCACGTCCCTGTCAAGGAAGTAGCTGCCTCCTTCCGTGAACCACTTGCGCACAAAGTCTTCTCCCCAGACGCCACGCGAGGGCTGTTTAGATTTGTCTTGTATCTCTTTCACCGAGGCCAAGATCAGCCACTCGACTACAAAGTCAGTGTAGTCTCTGCTGCGTGAACTCAGCCCTGGCCTGGCCGCGTCTACCATGTCGTTGATGAACGGCAGAAACTGCTCCACATCTCGCCGCAGCCTCAGCAGAGGCGCGCAGAAGGCCAGCAGGCACGTAGGGAAAGGCCCTTCTCCCTTGGTCACGATCGATTTGATCCACCTGTCTTCGTCGCCGAACAGGACCTTGTGCAGCGTGGTGGTCTTGCGGCCTACCACGTCGGCGGAGCTGGCAGGGAAAAGCAGGCCGCCGCCCTCTTTCTCCACAATGATAAAGTTCATCTCCGAGGCCTTGTTTTTTTGAGCAGCTTTGCTTTGTCCAAGCCGCTGTTCACGTACAGCAGGTGTGCAAACTGGTGGTCGTCACTGTTTTCTTTGGTCAAGAATTCCGACCAGCGACCCCGGCGTCCCGAAATGATCTTGGCAAGAATTGGCGAGGGCTCGCGGAGGACCGGGTCCACGCCGCACGCACAAAGGTGCATGCGGTCGAGCACCTGGTCCCGGTAACGGTCCCGCAGCTCAGCGAGGCTGGCCACGAAATTGTCCCGCAAGTCTACCCATTCCGCGGCACTCATTTTGGTCTTGAGCGGCAGTCGTTCCGGCCAGACCCACCGGCTTCTGGCCCGTGCGTATCTCCTCGAGCGTGGTGCTGTTAAAAGCGTCGATCACTTCCTGGGGCGGTGAGGGGTCGATTGTCACGACCGGACGGTGGTTGGGCTCCGCGCCAAGCCGGCCACTCGCGGCCCATTTCGCCATGATATTCTTCTTTCTTTTTAATGACTATAGGGTACAAGATTTGTTTTTTCAGCAGTAACCGCAACACCCGCGACCGGCATCTTTCTCTTTTTTTTCTTTTTCTTTTTCTTCTTGGCGTGCGGGCCAGACAAAAGATGGCTCGCAAGCGGGCGCGCGAGGCCGCTGCCGTTCAGTGAACCAGTTAAGGGGATGAAAGGCCAGCCTTGTTCTTCGCATACGAGCGCGAACATGGCGCTTTGGTGGTGCCTCGACTCGGCTTGTTTCAACTCTGGCACCTGTGCCGCTAGCCCTTCTTCGTCCATGAACAACAGGAAAGCCTTCAGCAGCGTTTGATAATTGACAAAACATCTTCTCGCCCACGCGTACCTCTCTCTCAGCTTCTTCAGAACTCGGGGCCAGCAGGCGTCGACCTTTTTGAAGAGGCGTTCCAACTCCTCCAGCGTCTCTTTGCTCTGCTCCCGCCGGCTCCGGCCACAGCCTAACAGGTGGCACAGCTGGCTGGCCCTGTCGACAGTTAAAGGGCCTAGCTTCTCCCTGCGCCAGATGTACGCGAGGCGAGCGGGCGTCGGGTTCTGTGCCCGCCACTTGTGGGTCAGGCGCCGGGCCTGTGCTAACAAGGCCGGGCTGACACACGACGCAGATTTATTCACACCTCGAAGGTTGAATGTCTCTCTTATTATCTGACGAAAACGAGAAATTCTCGTGTAACCGACATGTCTGGGAGCGTGTTGCTCTCTTACCATCTGTCCGTTGACCAGCCAGCATTGTGACGTGTACAGCTCGTGCTCTGTTTTCACTAGTCCACACTTGGAGCAATACGTACCTGTTGTTTTGAGGCTGAAGGTCCAATTGTGTTCGCAGGACATTTATGAAAAGTGACAGGCCAACAGAAAAAACTTACAGATCACAAATGTGGACGTTTAAGATTCAAGATTTGAACAACAACGAAAATCGGAAAGTGCCAAAAGGTGCCAAGAAAAGATGCAGTGCACTGAATCTTACACGTGCAGGTGTCTGCACTGTTCCTACGGCTGTGCGCGGGACTACGGCAAGTGGTACGGACTGCCGATAGCCCACGCGGACGAAGAATTGTTCGTCTGGTGTCATTTTCGCACAATTGGGTGCGCGGCGGCGTTCGCGGAATATGGTATAGCCGAGACGCTGCGTTCGCGTTCAATGGACTTATTGCACAGTTTCTTAAGAGTCAATCTACACAAGCAGCTAGTTCAGCACGCGCCCGACCGTCATGAGCTAGTATACTACGGGGGGCCGTTAGACATCTCTGCTTTCAGGGCAGTAGGACGGGTTGTGAATTGGTGTACCAGTGCACTGTGTGACAAAAAAGAAACACAAAAAAAGACTCGATTTTATAACGTAGCAAGCTCGTTAAAAACGACCCGGACAAGGTCGGACAGCCGTTGTTAATAACAGCAATCTGAGAGAGACAAATCCGTGTTAGTATTAATGAATGCAGAGTGTCCGAGTCCGACCCCCCTTTTTTAAATTTTTTTTAAGGTATCACTTAAAAAAAAGAGGCGACCTTGGAAAGTTTTCATTTTTTTAATAAAAGGTCGGACACCCCGGACACTATAAAATTTAGATAATAGGAAGTAGAATATTATGAGAAATACAGAAATTTAATAACTAAAAAGTGGCCGACCCTTAAAATTTAAGGTAGGACAGGGGTAGGACAGGTCGGACAGAATATAAACAAGATTATTTTCGTCCCACCTGCTTTTATATTCAATCAAATCTGATCACATTGATGAACCTACTTTTCCTCCCTTATTCGTGTGGCTATCGCCCCCTCCCCCCACGAACTTCGTTCGTTGCCCCCCTCCCCCATTGAACTTTCAAGATCCCTCCAATTTTGATCATATCAGCAAAAAAAAAAAAAACCAATATCGGCAACACCGCAGACGAGAAAGGTGAGGCGAAAAAGCACACCGCCAAAATTCTGACTTGCGGGGTTTTGGACAAATTTCTGCTTTTCAGTGCGGACAAACTGGACAACTTTTCCGCATGATCATTTATGTGTGGCGGACAGGTCCGTTCGTATATTAAATACAAGCACAGAAAAACAGATAAACACACACAGGAAAACAGAAAAACACACACAGGAAGCACAAAACATACCTTTGTTTTACAAAAACACGGAAAGCTAAGCAGACTAGGGAAGATTTAGACAAAATAACGACTAATTCAAATTTTTTCTTCTAAAATATATATATAAACTTCGAAGTTTATATGAATTAGTCGTTATTTTGTCTAAATCTTCCCTAGTCTGCTTAGTTTTCCGTGTTTTTGTAAAACAAAGGTATGTTTTGTGCTTCCTGTGTGTGTTTTTCTGTTTTCCTGTGTGTGTTTTTCTGTTTTTCTGTGCTTGTATTTAATATACGAACAGACCTGTCCGCCACACATAAATGATACATATATATATTATATATATATGTATTATATATATATAATTTATAAATATATATAAAATACATATATATTATATATATAATATTATATATATATATTATATATATATATATATTAATAGTTAGATTAGGGATAACCAGGCTAAATACTAGCAATTCAAGTTGGTTGAATACAGTTCAATACTATCAACTAACAAATATTTTCCTAGAAACGTCAATCACAATGGGTGATTAAATTTATTAGAGAAATCAGCTGACTTCAGCTTGGGGTCCGAACCTGCTCGAACGACTTGCCTGCTCTGTAGCGAGACAATAGGTCACTGGAACCATGACTGAACGGAAGGGGGAAGGAATGCGTGAGGGAATTGCAAATGGTAACGGAACAAACTGAAGGAAATATTGTGAATCGATGGATGATTTTATGCAAACTTCACAAAATTTTATCTTAAATAGAGAGTGACTAATAAAAAATTAAAGAAATCAATTACTGTAAATAAATAAATGAATCAATCATGGCAAATAAATGAATCAACTAAATAAACAAATGAATAAATAAAGCTGAAGATCAGAGCGATGCAGTTGGGAGGGCAAGAAGAGACTTGAGAGTCTGAAGCAGTGCGGCAAGTCTCAGCAGCGAAGAGACCTATCGCAAGCAGGCAGCGCAGGAGTTATACTCACCATAGAGTCGGACTGGAAGAACATCGCAACGACTACAGTATATTTGGCTTGAATGTAGGTAACGGTGTTGTGATGTAAATGCCTCCTTTATATATGTATGATCAAACCCGGACGGAGGCAAGCCCTCCAAAGTGATAGGAACTGTTTACCCATCTGTTACAGCATTTAGTGGTGTATGCCGTTATGTTTGCTCTGTTTGTCTTTATTCTCCTGTCGCATTTGTCCGGGACGTTCAGTTTATCCATTCACTTCCAGTCACTGACCGGAAACCACGACCACACAGCGCACATAGAAAGCGGAAACACAATTCACATTTTTTCAAAAAGGCCGATTTCCTTTCGCAGATAACAATAAACAAAAACCTGCAGACAATATAGAAAATCTACAGACCCATAATATTCGATCGCTTTTTTGCTTCCGTTCGTTTTTTTCGTGTTTTCTTCTTTCTCCGTCTACCTGCAAAATTTCCCCTTTCTTTTTGTTTTCTTCCTTGCTTCTGGGTCTTGAAGCAATCACGCTTTCTCGGATACCTGCTCTTGTGGCGGCGAGTCTGAGAGGGCAATGCCTCTCTCCAGCTCTTGCACCCAGACGAGCAGTTCATGCCGGGAGCTGTCCGGCAAGCTGTCCATGCCAAAGGCCAGCAGCTTCTCCAGCAGACACGTCTCCACCGTGCGCACGTGCACCTATGCAGCAAGGGCATCAGAATGGCCAGCTTGCAACCCTTGCCCTGGCTTCAATTATTCAGACTCGACCTTTGTGGCATTGTGCCGCAGCCGCTCAAAGCTGCTTTCGTCGATCTGGGCGTAAAGGTAGTGGTACTTGTCTTGGATGCTGAGTCTGGAGGGCTTCTTGGTTGACCCGAACTCCGGCTCCTTTAGGCTAACTTGCATATAATTTTGCACGCCTGCATGCCTCAGGAGAAGGTAGGGAGGCAGGCGATAACCGATTTGTGGAGCAGGAGCTGGAGGCTGATACATGAGCGATAAATGCGGTTGATGAGGAGAGGTAAGGCAGGACTGGGAGTCAGGAATGTTGATAGGCGAAACAGCATGACGTTGACCAGTATCGCCCGCATTACAAATCTGGGATTGAAATGATATGGAGCCATGATGCACTTGAGATGGGGACCGGGGCAAGAAGTTAGAGGGGTATGTGAAGATGCTACTAACAGAGCTGGCTTGCGGATGGAGTGGAGAGGGCGGCAGCGATCTGGAATTCAAGTGGTCGTTGAGAGAGCGGGAAGAGTGAGCAGGAAGCAGCGGCATCGACCAGCTACGCAACCTGCCATCCCGTGGCTGCTGGTCGGAGCGGGAAGAGAGAGCTTTACAGTCTGCCACAGGCGGAGTGGAGGTAGGGCGAGAAGAGGAGCGGGACAGCAATGGAACTGGACGAGGCGGAGAGGAAACGGCAGGCCCCGCAGCAGGCTGAGACGAGCTTGGAGGTAAGCTTTCGGAGTTAGGGTCTGTACAATTGTGGAAGGAACAGTGCGCAGAGACCAGCGTAGAGAGATAAATAGCAGGGAGGCTCGTCTGGCCCAGCACACACCTAAACAAGCCACACAAACAAACGAAGACGACAAGATGTCAGAGCGTTAGAATCCAGGGGGCCTAATGGGACGTACGTCACGAGCCAGCAGGTACCTTTTGATTATGTTGACCACCCATTGCGTTTCGAGCTGCCTCTCTGCTTCTAAATTTGCGCGTTCCTGAAACATCATGTATAAACTATTACAGCAGCTTGATTCTTTGGCGCCAAAGCGGTCGATCAACAAGTAGGGCATAGCTAGCCACTCAACAATACCAAGAAACAAAGCAAAAAAAAAAAAAAAAAAAAAAAAAAAAAAAAAAGAAAAGAAAAGAAAAAGAAAGAAAGAAAGAAAGAAAGAAAGAAAGAAAGAAAGAAAGAAAGAAAATTGCGGTGTGCCTTTTACCGAAATGAATTGCGACGCAAGCAAGAAACCAGCAAGACAAAAGGAGAACGAAACACAAGTTCAGCCATAATAAAGTACAAGAACATGAGATAAGGCGAGGAGCGAGAGATAGATAGATCGACCTGCAGGGACTGCACGAAGGGAGTGCGGCTGCCTGCGTGGAGCAGGCGGCGCAGCTCGTCCCGCGACTTGCCCGGAAATCGCCTCGAAAGCTGACACACAGCCCAAATACATATCCACACGTCTACTCTCAAGCAGCTGCGGTCTCCATGCAACGAGCGAGCAAAGCTTCTCAGCCGGGCCCCCGCTTCAGTCTGCATTTTGCGAGACCGTACCCTGCTCCCCTCCCGCGCGATGTGCGGGCATGGACCTGTTCGATGTAGAGGGGCACGTTTTGCTCTTGGCGCGAGCGGGACAAACGGTGCACCTGCTGCGGCTCGACAGACAGCACCGGCCGATTGTTTGAGTCCAGTGCCCACACCTGCCACGCGCATATCATTTCCGATCACGCAAAACGCTGATTCACGCAAGCAAGACGCATATCTAAAGCAACGCGTGTGAATGCTGATTACGTAAGCGGATTACGTAAGCGGATTACGTAAGCGACTGTTGGCTGATCTAGAGTTGTAGCTGTGACCTCCACATGCCAGTACAGGCAGGACGCGCCAGAGGGAGAAGAGGAATCAGAGCAAGCGGCGGGTGAACAAGATGAGGAATTCATAGTCGAGCAGAGAGGACAAGGCTTGCTGCGGACGTGTTTACGTACTACCACGGTGGTCCTGCAATCATAAAGACGTAGGCAATATCAACGCCAACCGAGCAGCCAAGCAGGCAAAGCAAGCAAGCAGCTTGCAAAGTGCATGCATCGGCACTGCCATCGCACACGCGATTCGGACCAGTGGTCGCCAACGCCGACCAGAAAGGCGTGCGTCTTGTGTGGGCGCAGCGCAAGGGGCCCCATACTCTGGAAGGAGTCAAACACGGCCTGCAGAGAGTGCGTGTCCTCCACTGTCAGCACACCTAGAGAGCACAAGCACGGGAAGCTACTGAGGAAGCGGTAGCAAAACTCTGAGCTCTCTCTCTCTGTCTCTGTCTCTCTCTCTGTCTTTTTTTTTTTTTTTTTTTTTCTGTCTGTCTCTCCCCCCCCCCCCCCCCCCCCCCCCCCGGCCCCCCCCCCCCCCCCTCTCTCTCTCTCCGCATGGAAAGACCTGCCGCAACCTCTCTCCTGCCCAGAGAGGGGGCGGCGGAAAACGCAGCCAGACCACCCAGTGCCTATGCCACGCGACAGACCAACAGCCACAAGACTGGTAGGATACTGGGTCCGAATGCTGTGAAAGTGCCTTGGTAACAAAGTGAATCATATGATCAAGACAGAAAATAGGGAGTAATGCTAGGAAGCCTTTGCATTCATATATTCTGGAAGGCATTGAAGAAACAATTGTTTGCAAGGGAAGGCAATTTGATGCTTGACAAACTAGCAAAGCCAGGCTGTAGGGACTACCTGACAGAGGCGGAAATATTTGACTAGAAAGCGCATGTGCGGACGTTGCATCTCACGGCTACGCTCACACGCCTACATGCACCGAAACGGTGCAGTTCCATCCACGACTGTCGTCATGTCGTGCTACGCATGCCGTGGGGGCCTTGCTGCAAATGCATGTTCTGCCCCACACACCACCTTCAGACTTTCTCTCTCTGTCTCTGTCTGTCCCCCTCCCCCCCCCCCCCCCACCTCTCTCTCTCTCTCTCTCTCTCTCTTGCTCTATTTCTCTGTCCTCTCAAAATCTCACTCACAGTTTCTTCCCCTTACGGGCACCCTACCCACCCACCCACCCACCCACCCACAAACACACACACAAACACACACACACACACACACACACACACACGCACACACGCACACGCGCATACGCTCAGGAACACGCACGGCTCACGTCAGACAGTGTGTCTCAAAACCCACAAAGCGTCCTTCATGAAACAATACTGCTAGCGTTGTCTTTTGTGGCGTCCTTCATTTGAACAAAGCAGGTCTTGCTCTCTGCTGCTGTATGTGGGGGTGTTGCCTGAAGGTTGTCCAAGGACCAGGCACCTATACCGTGGGGTCGTGCGGCCTTCAACTCCCCCTCTCCTCTGCCTCGTTGCTGCCCGTTCCATTCCGTCTCCGTTTCTCCTCGCTCCTTGCCTTCTAATTGTCCCCTGCTTTCTGGCTCCCCACTCCCTTCCTTCCCCTTCTCTTCTGCTTCACCATTCACACTTTCCTGCTGCCCCTTGTTGTCAGCAGCTTCTGCTGTCCATTTTTGTGCCTTCCTCTCAGGCTTGACTGGTTCAGTCTGGTCCTGTTTCCACTCCCGCTCCATCCCTGCCCTTGCCTGTATTCCTTGACCATTCTTCTCTACTGTCATCTGTTCCCCGTCCCTTTGTCTCTCTATTGCCGTGCTATCCGTCTCTCTGGCTCCACCTTCTCTCACTTCTTTCTGCTCCTTGCTTTTGTCCTCCAGCGCTTTCGTGTTCCTTTCTTGGTCTTGCTGGCCAGTTCGGGCTCTGCGCTGGCTTTCTTGATGCAAGGCGCTCATCAGCCTGTTGGCCATGCGCCAGTACGCCGCCCTGCTCAGCAGCCGCCGACCAGTCACTGACCACAACCAGGCCTGCACGTCTTTACTCAGAGCGAACTGCTGCCTGGTCCGCTCCTCCAGCGCCAGCGCTTGCATCAGCACCAATGCATGCACCTACAAGTCAACAGACAATCACGACGAAAAGTGGGCGGAGCAGCCACCAAGCAAGCATGCTGGCTTAAACGAAAGACGAAAAAAAAAAAAAAAAACAAAAAAAAAAAAAAAACAAAAAAAAAAACAAGAGAGAGAGAGAGAGAGAGAGAGAGAGAGAGAGAGAGAGAGAGAGAGAGAGAGAGAGAATGGGGTGCAAAAAGGCTGAGAAGCAGGTAGGCTGGAGCTGCTTTATCAAGTGCACAGATCAAGTCAACAGGAAGGAGAGAACGAAGAGAAAAACCAGAGCAAAGAAGCCGCAGTCGTGGCGAAGCAGAGGCTGCTGCAGCACTTGCAACTGCCGCTGCTGAATCGTTACACACACCTACCAGCCAACGCAACCCATATCTTGTTCTTGTTCTTGCTCCTGTTCCTGTTCTTGTTCTTGTTCTTGTTCTTCTTCTTCGTCCTCTTCATATGGGGACCTTGTTGGGACTGCAGTCCGCAGAGAGTAGCTGGCCACATCGTAGACAAGCGAAAGTCGAGGCAGGGGCAGGGAAGCGGGAGGAGGAGAAGGGAGCAGCAGGGGGGCAGGCGGCACAGAGCAGTTGCTGCTCCGCGGGCAGCTGATCCACCATGCAGACGCGTTGGGGTGAGGGCAAGAGCGAGGCGAGACAGGGCGCCCTGGACGGGTCTGCGATGCAGAGCTGCTCCAGCTGCCGGTCCAGGCGACAATCGGCCTCCACCTCCCGCACCAGCGACTCAAGTAGCCCGCTACAACAAATTAACACACCATCTAACTGTTGGGAGCGAACGCGTTTGTATGTGCGTGCGGGTTGCTCCGTCGCCAGTTAGTGTGGAAGAGCGAGAGGGGTCTGTGTGGGGCGGACCGTGCGGTCTGCCAGGCAGGGCTGGTCTGCAATTCTCGGTCGCGCGCCTGCGCCTCAACACAGACAACCAAACAAGTTACCAGCGCACACGCGCAGGGAAAAGAGGTTATGGCATGACGGTGATATTTGTTTTCTCTCTGCTCTGCACTCCTTTGCCCCCCCCCCCCCCTGCTTAATTTTATGGATGCAAGAGCTTCAGACTTTTCATATGAGTTCAATAACTTGAGGCTATCGATTTGTACATTGGTTGGGGCGAAAGTCTGTGTACTAGGTTTCTTGCATTCATTTGTGTCAAGACTCACAGCCAAGCAAAAGGACTATCTGGCGCTGTGATCTACAGAACACACACTACAGCCCAAGGAAACGCGCAGGGCAAAGTTAGATAAAGCAAGGCAAAATGTGACACGACGACCCTTGCTTTGCAGTGGGACTGTGTGGGCTGGCACGCAGCAAGGGCTTAGGTGGCAATGCAGGTGAAATGCATTTGCTTTTAGGAGAGGTGCAGACGGATATGAGGAGACCTTGAGCTCTAGCTCAGCAGCGGTCGGGGAGGGGTAGAAGGGAGTCCAGTACCACACGCCTTGAGAGAAGGAAAGAGAGAGACGGAAAGCAGGCAAACCGAGAATGAGACGACGACAGAGTTTAATAAACACAGAGACAGGTGGAGCAAGTGAGACGAAACGAGCGAGCGAGCGAGAGAGAGAGAGAGAGAGAGAGAAAGAGAGAGAGAGAGAGAGAGAGAGAGAGAGAGAGAGAGAGAACATAGATTGCGAATGCATGGATAAAAAAGCAAACACTAGAAGAGAAGAATAAAAGCAAGCACAACAAGAAGAACAGAAGGAGGGAACAAGAGGAGGATGGAGAGAAGGGGGCAGGGGACCCTGTCTCGGGGCGTAGGTGTACCAACAGTTGCTAGCGGGCGTGTCGGACTGCTCCTCCGCTTTGAACTCGTACACGCCCCGCCAGTCGGGCACGCCCAAATGAGCAGGCACCACGTGCGGCTGTATATATGCATGTGTATGCATGTATGTATTCATGTATGTATG
>WBZZ01004371.1:127500-162500 GCA_019918135.1 Paulinella micropora
CCTACCTACCTACCTACCTACATACATACATACATACATACATACATACATACATACATACATACGTACGTACGTACGTACGTACGTACGTTCCTAAGGTACATATGTACATGTGCATGTATCAGTGGCGGTGGTGGTAGCTCTCAGTCCAGAGAGCAGGTTGGCTCAAAAAACGAGCTGCAGGAATTCGCAGTATGATATTTGGAGGACAGGTTTTTCTGACATTTCGATTCATGCTGATACATAATTACATACTTTAAAAAAAAGTCGTTCAGTGGAAAAAACACATGAGAAGGAGAGGAGGAAAAGGAAAGGAGATCGAGCAGGAGAACGAGGAGGAGAAGATGATGCTGCTGCTGATGATGATAGTTGATAGCATATATGTCGTATGACCTTCGTTGGAAGCTTGCTGACCCATAACACACTTTTCCTCTTGGACCCAATTGAACCTATTTTGCAACCTCAGACCGGAACATAACAAGTGTCTGAATTTCGGCAATGATATGATCTTAATGATATTTCGACACATTTGCATGATTGCAGTATAAACTGTAACTTTTTGTGGCAATACAGCAGTTCCTCCCTAAAATTCACTAAGAAACTCTTGAAAGTGACTCATCTTTAGCCATTCTAAATAGTTCGAACTAAATGAAATTATGTTTGAGATCCTAGACCTAGAATATCTAGAATATTAATAAGTTGCGACATGCATATGGTCGCGCAAATAAAAGAAATTATTTTACTCTTATAGTGTTCTCGTCACTTTTAATTTACAATTTCCCCGAACACAAGAAGAATAATTCTTGTTTCGAGTGTTAACGTTAACGTTCTTTTATTCCAACCACCTGTTTCTAGTGAATTGAATGTCAAATGATGTCCCCGCGCCGGCGAGGCAAGAGCAACGAAACGCAGGGTGGCAGCTTCAGCTGCGTCAGCACGAGCATTATCGTACATCATGGCAGCAGCAAGTGCAGCTGTTTGCAATGAGATCACCCCAGTCACCGTACCGGCGTCCTTCCAACGACTGTCACAGCGTTATCAACTCCGAGGGCGCCATGTACCCCACCGTCGTTCTTGGCTGGGGCACCGAGCGCCTCGAGTGTGTTCTCTTCGTCTTCTTCCAGTGGCAGTGGAGATACCTAATATCAGTTCTATTAACAATCCGGATGGTATCAACATTATGATGTATAAGACACTTGATTTGCAATGTCAACTTTTGAAATATATTGTCCGGATCGAGGGGTTGATATGCATAAAACATTGAAGTATCAACGATCGAGTGGAAAAGATAAGACAGTCGCTCGGTGAGTTCCCAAAGCGCTGCGTATGGTATGATGAAATGCAATGCAATGTGTGTAATTTTTGGAAGCAAAAATACCACACATACTTATATATCTTGCCCGGGCCTACCAACTATAGTGGAAGCTAGCTACAAAATCAAGTTTGTCGAAAACTTAGTAAGTATGCTGCAAGTAAGTTTGGATATATATCAAGCTATGACACTGGGGCAGGCGCTTGAAACTATGATGAAGTTGGGAGTAGGTTGAATGAAGGCAACTCATGAACTTGCACATCGGTAGTGCCAGAACGCTGAGGCGACAATTTGGATACTGGAAGGCCACTGGTGCGTCAGATGTAATAATTTCATCGATTGGGTATGGACTGGACTTTAGATTTGAGTGACGACATATTCCTGAGAGAAAATTCTTCCGCAACCACCCATCATATTTTCAGCATGAGAAGCTAGTCGATGAATTTGTGATAAAGAATGTTGCATTAGGCAACTTCATAGAAGAAGAACCAGAAAGGCTGTGGCTGGTCGAACCGATGCAGGTAGAGATTGATCCTTTTGGAGTGAGGAAGGCAAGTGTATGTCATGACAAGAGATATCTAGGTAAGTTTGATGCTGTCAACCAGTTTAGACTGGAGACACTGAAGAAAGATTCTGATAAAGTTGTGAGGAAGGACTTCTCTATGATTGTGACTGATCTCGCATCTGCATACTACTCGTTAAGGATGTCTGAGAATGCAAAAAAGTTCATGGGTTTTTTCCATAAGGGGAAATACTACACGTCGAATGTCATGACGTTCGGGCTCAAAAAAGCGCCCTTCTGGTTCCACAAAACGACTAGACTTATGGTAACTTACCTAAGATTCTTAGATGTACTTGTACTTGCATACCTTGATGACTTTCTATTGAGTGCACCAGAGAATGTGATGAAGGAACTGACAAGTTTTGTACGAACCTTTCTCAACATCCTAGGATGGGGTTTGAATGAAAAGTGCAGATGGGAGGGTGAGTTCGTCTTAAAGTTTTTGGGAGTGATGATCAATACGAAGGATATGACTTATGAGGTACCTGACTATAAGCGTTTACTAATGCAGAGTATGTGGGCAGAGTTCATGGATAGAGTGAATGGTGGGGACTTTATTAGGTTAGAAGAACTGGAGAGGGAGGTAGGTCGAGTAGTGTCGCTATCTATCGCTTTAGAGCCTGCGCAGGCGTGGACCCGCTCTCTCTATGGCTGCATCAATTCTGCGCGGGCGCGTGCGGTTGAGTACGTGATGATTGATGCGAGTTCGAAAGCTGAGATTAAGTTTTGGGCTGATTGGTTGAGTGATGAGGCTAGATGCAAGCGGCCGATAACTGACTTTGCGGAAAATATGTTTCTGCGAGTGGATACGGGTGAACCAGCCACCGATGTTGTTTATGGGCATGACAGACTTACTATCCCAATACCAGGCGTTCTAATTGGCACTTCGTCTACATTGCGTGAGCTTCATGGTGTCATTTCGCTGCTAAGTGAGTTGGGTGAAAGTATGAAACAGAAATGCGTGAGGTTCGATCTAGATTGATTGCCTGCCGTTAGGAACTTAATTAATGGTGGCGGGCCTATCCCTGTTCACAATGACATTATCAAGGATATATGGACTATTTTGAATGCGCACGAAATTCTACCATTTGGAACTGGATTCCGAGGCAATTGAATTATGAAGCAGATAGCGCATCGAAGGCTTTACAAATGACTATCCTTTATATGCGGCTGGATATTTATGAATATGTCATGGTCAACTCACATGAATTTATCGGAGAAAGGAGAAAGGTGTATGTGCCTGACTTTAATCGGATTGCTGGTGCAATTGAATATCTAATTAACTCCCACACTGCAGCGGTATTGATTCTACCTGTCTGGCCAGCTCGCACGTGGTGGGTGTACGTAGTGGAGTATGGTTGTAAGATACTTGATTTACCGCCGGCGGAATACACGCTACAGCCAAGTTGGAGCATGCACCCGATGTCAATCAAGCGCCCTACGTGGCCTATGACCGCTGCCCTGTTTGACTTTCGACATGGACTAGGTAGCAAGGGTTGGACTGTATTATGTTTTTATGTTTTAGTTTGACTGTACTGCATAACACTGATAATATGGTTGTAGTGCCGCACGAATGTTATATTAGACCACAAGGATACCTTGTTACCTACATATATTTCTTTCAGTTTAGATCTTGATTTCATGTTACATTACTTTATGTTTTCCATATCATTTCCTTTTTACTATAATATAATATTATTTTACGAATGCCACTTTTTCCTACTTACTGCCTTTATTTCGACAATATCTAATAAGTTATTAAGAGAGCTTTCCACGAATTTGCTGCGGCTCTTGGTAAGTACTTCATTTCCATTTATTGAAGTATTCATTCAATATTTGTCTTTATTAACCACATCAGCATTCGTTTCTATCTCTAGGAACGTTCTGAGATCTTTCTCTGCTTATATTCTTAAAGTGCGTAGGTTTGTGGTATTTGAGTCATTAAATCTATCTTGGTATATCACCAAAGCGGGACAAGTAACAGTACTCTGTCAGATAAAGATTTAATACTCACTACTAACAATCGTCATGTTTCCGGCGGGATTAATCGGTCATGAGCCAGCGAAGTTCGCACTCAAGGTGCCTCCACTGGCGAAAACAACTGGAGACCCTGCGAAGGACTCGGAGAGCTTCGACAACTGGCGTTGGTCAACTCTACAGTATCTGGTCGGCAGCGACCCTAGACTGCTGATCTTCGCGCGAGACGAAACAGCTCCGATGACACGCGCCGAGCTGAAGATGATTATCACTCTGCCACCACTCCCGGCGGCTGCTACGGTATCCTCATCATCGTCTTCGTCATCGTCTTCGTCGTCGTCGACGACATTGTCGTCGTCATCGTCGGGTGGACGTGCTGCTCCGGTTGACCCCTACGCTGTAGAGCGTTCTGCGCTGGCGGCCCTGGGTGCTGATCCAACTTATGACGAGTTAGCTGCGTGCATTCCGGCGGCAGTTAGGCTGCAACTCGGAATGCGACTACAAGCGATCATTACTGAGTCTGTTCAGAGTAACAACGATGCGTTGTTAACAGTCAAAAGGGCTGGCAGACTTCCTCACGAGATGTGGGCTGCTTTGTGCAGGCGGTTCGCGCACATCGGTGCTATCTCCGCGGCGAGCTTACTGCACCAACACTATCAGGATAAGCTGAGAGCTTCCGACACGCCACAGAGTTGGCTAGATAACTACTGTCATAGGTATGCGCTGTTATCTGAGCGGAAGCAAGAGTTTTCGGATGCGTCGAAGTGCATCGACCTCATTGGAAAGCTGGAGGCGGCAAAGCATCTGCCCTTCGGCGACTTCGGGCGCACCTGCTACTGGAACAGGCCGGATGCAATCCAAACTTTGATGCGCTGGTGGAGATGGCACGCGAACAGATGCAAGCGGTCGCAATGCTCTATGTTGATCGACGCGACTAGAGCGAGGCGCAAGGCCTCGTCGCACAAGAACGGCCGTTTCGAGGAAAATGTTTTGCGTGCAATGGCCCCCATCCCATCGTTGACTGCCGTATCTACTGTAGGCGGCCCGAATGTGCCAGCAAACCCAAGCACCTTGGCCGGGAATGCAAAGTCAGGGGGCGATCACGCAAGGTAAAGAAGGAGACAAACGAGAATCGACCCGGACCGTCCAGCACTGGTGCGATCAAAGGTAATGGCCGTACTTTGCCACATGCCAACCTTGCTGAGCAGCAAGGCATCGATCTTGGGGAACAAGATTCAGGGCAAGACCTGGATGATGCCTGGGCCTGCATTGGCCTGGCTGATACGAACTTCGAAGAACCGGCATCACCTCAGGTCCGGAGAACACAATTACCTCTGCCTGGTTGGTTCTACAAGGACAAGTCTGAAGACGAGGGGACAGACGAAGATTATCTACGAGACTACTGTGGCGTCTACAGAATTTTTCTCCCGACGACGCGGACGACGAGGAGAACGAGGATATCGAGCTACAGGCTTTGTTGAGTTCGTTTGTCGTACGTGAGGGCACGCCCGACGATATGTCCTGCCTAGGCACGCAGGAGGAGGACGTCCGACCTACCTGTGGACACGGCACCTCGTCTGGCAACGATGAGAAGGAAACGATTCTGTGGAGAGTTGGCTCAGCTACTGTTGTACCTCGGACGGACGAGACTCACAATGTTGCTACCGTAGGTGAGCCCAACCAAGACGTCAACGAGATACTCGACTTGGTTAATGGCGAGCAACGCGTGGAACAGGTTGGTGGTGAACCTACCTCTGAACACAAGCACGTCAAGAGCAGGTTGGTCCTTCGTGGTAACAGAACTCTGGATGAAGAGCTACAACTCTGGGCAGCGGAGTTCGCCGACGAGAAGATGGCCTACCGGCAGGGAAGGCTACCACCTAGCTGGACCGGCGGCCGGGAAGGAGAGGATGGCCTCTACCCTATTGCGCACATATAGCTATCAAAGGAACATGTGCTTTCGCTAATTGCCCACTTGTCTTGCAGGACCCGGTGGACGCCGAAGCGTCGAGTGACAATCCGGGGTCGGAAGACGACGACAACCCTGGCTGGGATGGTGGTTCCGACGGTGCTGGTGCCGACGGTGATTCAACCGAAGACGACGGTGATCAGTGCGACAACATTGGTGATTGTGGCCAGGGCACGCGACAGACGGGATCGTTCAGTGGGACCGGCCCTACATGTGGCAAACAGGTTTGCAGTGATGTCGTTATGATGGCCTTCGAACAAAAGGATGTGGGCGAGGTGAAACGGCTTCTACAGCAAGGAGAGATGGAGGAAATGGATGACGAGCTGCCTGAGCGCAACGTCCACCTGCCACCCACGGAGGCCAAGCAGGCTACATCAGAGCAACAACAGGGATGTTTGTCAGCAACTGGGGTGATCAATCCACATGCAGATTTTCTTTGTGATCCTCAATGTAGACCAACGGTGCTGCGCTGGGAGTCCCTAACAGCAGAACAACAATTGGATGAGAACGACTTTATGACTAAGTTGAATCTGTGGGTATTCCTACCGAAATTGCATCGTAGGTTGGAGATGCCACAAGGATTCCCGGTAGTACCTCCGCGACATTGGCCGACAGAGTGGAGGGCGGGAGCCACGTCTACCTACGTGTTACCAAGAGAGGAGCCTTGTTACCCCAACGCTGAACTGAAGAGGTCCGTACCCAGTCTGCTGTGGTTGGACAAGTGGTTGAGAGAACAGAAGGATGAAACGGGTAACGCCACCGGACAACGACTGGGTCCACCTGTGCCGGGTATACATACCCGTCCGTACGCTAGACTTGGCATCGCATACCCCGCTAGGTTGCTCGGTGAGGCTCGCGCCGCGTCATCCATGTCCGATCCTGCGTTGCCAGGTGCTTGTGCATTCTGTGCTATCGACGTGCACTACGCGTTTAGACACGCTGGAGTCACCGAAATGGACTACTGGTCGCTACGTCTGGGATTCAACATCGTACCGAAAGGTTGGCAAGCGACTGTCTCTCAATGCAGACTTTGCCCCAACATCCACACAATACCTGCACTCATGCCTCATGCGAACCCCAGCCCGCCGCAGGTGTGCGAAAATTGCGATCGAGTGGAGACGCCAACCAACAGGCACAGTCGATGCAGAAAGTGCAGATGGGTCTTCTACTGCTCGGCAAGGTGCGAGAGACAGGACGCACCTGCACACCTTAGCTTCTGCGACTTTGCTCAGGACGATGGCAAAGAGCGGCTTCGCTCGATAGTGGCCCAACAAACGCTCCCACCATGCGGCATTGGTACAACCAACCTCGATTTTGCTTGGCTTGCCTTCCAACACTTGCAGCGTTACGAGTTTACAGACTACGGACCGGCGGGGGCAACTGATATGCAACTACCCCCACACTACAAAGAGGCGGAGCTTGTCTCTGTTCATCGTCGAATGTCAGGTTTTAGAACCTACAGACCAAGCAATGAACCTGTTTTGTTCACCGCCCCCGTCGACACAACGCTCTGGATATGACCCGTCGGTGGTACCTCGTTCGTTCTCTGCAACGCTTGTTGATGATGCAGTGAGAACTCAGAAGGACGAAGTCGACGCTACGTGTCTGCTAGCCAGCAACAACACACGCAAACGCACTATCTTCGACTTGGAGATGTAATCGAATCATTGCTGACCCTACTGTGAAGCTAACGGATTTGCGTGCAGGAGAGACAACGAGACTGGCTGGCATCAGCAAGAATTACTTGGAGGTCAATCAACGTGCTACAGCTTTCTTTACCTTTGTTGATGGTCGAGGGGGGGCGACGGACTTCGGCTTCAAGGACGCGCTTATCACAGGTCTAACGCCCTACAACATCATGTCAACAGGCATATTGGACCATGACTACGGCTACAGCATCGTGTTCCAGAATAATCAAGCGTTGGTACTATCGAAGGTGCTTGCGATTGATCCTGCTACTATCGTCTGTCGTGGAAGGATGATGTTGAACAAGCTATATCGACTTGACGAACGCGACGACAGCATGCTGGACGTCAATAAACGATATGAGCCTGCGGTTAGCAACACTAAAGGTAGTACAATAACCTTTTCTGTTAATCCACGTGCAACGAGAGCCCCTATTCCGGCTATGACGTTTCACAGGATGGCCGGTCACGCGAGCGTCGAAGTCATGGCATTACAACAACTGGCAAAAGCTATGGGTCGGACTATTACTGGTGTTAATTGGCGTGACCGACTACCCCAACAATGTCACTCCTGTCTGCAGGCTAAAAGCACACTGCTGCCCTTCTACAAGGGAAACCAACGTATCGACAACGAGTTCGCGCTTGGTGAGTGCATTCATGTCGACTTTCGTGGCCCATGGCCTGTCAAGTCTTTGCAGGGCTACTCCTACAAGCTTCTACTCAAGGAGACGTATGGATGGTGTTTTAACTTCTACGCACCAACTCGTCTTTCTGGTACGTATCTAACGTACATCAACAAGGGTGTTGTGTTCCTGAATACGCAAGCTGGAAAGCGTGTGAAACAGATTCGCATAGATGGGGAGTTCATCGCAAAGCTGTTAGTCGACTACTGCGACAGGAAAGGAATCATACTAAAAGTGACACCTGCACACGAACCTACTTCTAATCCTATAGCTGAACGAGATCATCGAACGAGTGGAGGACGACGATGGCACTACGACTAGACGCTGGATTTCCTGAATCGTTCTGGGAGGAGATGGATCAAGCTGAGTGGGCTATCCGAATGGTTTCGCCTATCACTAAAGGACCATACAAAGGTCGTTCTCCCTATGAGGTGACCTCAAACGCTCTTTCCCTATGGATTTTCTACAGCCTATCGGATGCCTGGCCTACGTTCGCATTCACGAGGCTAAGAAGGGAAGAGCTATGGCGATTCCAGGCACTCTCACTGGTTACGACATTTTTCACAGACTTTATCGTGTTTTTCTGTTAGAGGCACGTAAAATTGTTACAGTGCGTAATGTCAAATTTGACCCCAGTGTTCGTGGTTATGGGCGTGCACACAACGAGGTACCTTGGAGCTTCGACAGTCCCCCGACGTCACAACCTGTTTTTGAGCAGACCACTGAAAGTGGAAGAATTTCACGGGTAGACCGTGATTTTTGCGACAGTGACAACGCTGTGCAAGGTGGTGTTGACGACGATGCGTCCAAGGATGACGTCAACAAGGGTCTGGAGATCATCCTCGCTCCCATACCACAATACCCACTTGTGACAGACGACGCCCAGACTGATGTCTCGCGTATTTTGGAGCTTGGGCCGGCACTGCTTCCGAAACCAAGTGGTATTCCAGTTCTCCGTCGTGCTACAAGTGTCAAAGGTCGTACTCCGAACAGGCCCTTGGCTCCAAAGGACATTTCTGGGGATCCTTTCGACCCAAACAACATCGTGACAGGTCCTCGCACCAGGAAAGCTCGTCCCTCACACCATTCCGCTCATCATGTTAAGCTAGCTGTTGATGTGCAACGGACTGAAAATAACGACACCTTCGCTTGCGAACTCAACGACAATGGCGATGGCAAGTACGAATCCGACGAACCTGTATGTCTGGCTACACACGCTTTGCGCATGCCTGAAAAACAGAAACGTCTCCACCTGAAGTCGCGACGGCCAGAGCGAACGAGGTACGAGGCTTGTACGACGCCAACTGCCTTAAATGGGCGACTCGTGAGCAAGCAAAGGAGCATGGCGTTACACCTATTCATACCGGGTTCGTGGACGCGATAAAGCAGAATGAATCAACAGGTGAAATGGTGTATAAATCTCGTCTTGTGCTTTTTGGGAACAGGATGAGTGCCTACGAGCATTACAGCCCGTACGAAACCTCAACTCCGGTCGCACATCATTTTGTTCTTCTGCTCCTTTGCGCCATTATGGTCGCGCTCAATGCGTTTATCCTGCAGATAGACTTCAGTCAGGCGTATACGCACGCCGATATGGAGGACGTGGTCTACGCCGTGCCTCCGGCAGGATTCGAGAAACCTGGTGAACCGTTTGCGATATGGCGTGTCTACAAGGCCTTGTACGGGTCACCGCAGGCTGGGCGACGTTGGCACGACTACATAGCTCGATTTTTACGTAAGTGTGGGTACCATCAATCTACTATAGATCCGTGTGTCTTGTTTCTTCACAGTGTGGGAGCAACGTTTCCCCCTGCCTTCACGAAGCTCGCGAATGCTTTGCCTTGGGTTCTACTGCTCAAAACGGATGACATGCTGGTCTTCTGTTTTCTATCGTCGCAGTTCGATGCACTCAAACGTCTACTGCGAATGCACGCCTTCAGATTCAAGGATATGGGAGCTGTCCGTGTCTTCACTGGTTTACAGTTTAAACGTTTCGACAATGGTCTGCTCATACATCAGCGTGCATACATACGTAGCCTTTTGCGTGACAGAGGCTATGAGGATGCTAAGCCAACTCCTACACCAGCAACGGTTCAGGAACCCGCCCATGCTCCGGCAACATCCTCTCTACGCCAATGGACGCTGCCGAAGTTGACTGGTGAGCTCATATGGCCGGCATCGATGACACAACCTCACATCGCGTATGCCGTAAATAGATTGTCTGCATTCGGACATCAGGCTCCGGATGTCGCATACACTATGGTCGGAGGAATTTATCGTCACTTGCATGAAGAGCGGGGACTTTTCTTTCCTGCGAACGTGGACCCTACTACGTTGGAACTATCTTCGTTTTCCGACTCGGACTTCGGGAACGACCGTTTTACGCGACGATCAAGAAGTGGCGAAATCCATCTTTTGACGGGACCTATACATTGGAGCTCACGACGTCAGACAACCGTTGCGCTCAGCACGATGGACGCGGAAGTCATTTCCATGTCGCAGACGGCAAGAACGACGGTTGCTATTCAAAGCTTCCTGGGAGAACTCAACATGCCCATCCGTAGTCCGGCGACGATTCAGGCTGACAACAGGGGTTCTATCGTGGCTTCTACCTACGGTCTCGGTGGTCCCAGATCGCGCCATTTGGACATAAAGCACCACTACGTTGTGGAGCAAGTCCGGGAAGGTAAGGTGACGGTGAAGCATGTGCAATCAAGTGAAAACCTGGCCGATTTATTCACCAAGGCATTACCAACTCCGAAATTCCGATACTTGCGGATCAGTTTACGGTGTCGCTCAAAGCCTACCTGAAGGATGACGAGGACTCATTGCTTCGTGTGGTGATGGACGTACAACATCGATCGCTGGCGGAGCCGACAAGCAGAAGGAGGACTGATGGACCTCAGCAATGACGAAATTCAGCCCTTCACATCGAGACGAGATTCAGCCATTCACATTGCCGTGGATTGTGCTTGTTCCTCAGTGGATGGCCTCCACTCTGCTGACTTGCCCGTCCACCCGGTGGGCGGATGTGATCTCCGTCATTTCGTGACCTTACTTTAGCCTTGGTGGCTGCCATTTTGTTTTTTTTTTAGTCAAGTGTCCACGTTGCGGTTTTATATTATTATGGACTTGAAAGATTCGATGCTTTATATCTTTATTTCACCTTTCTCTTTTACAGGTATTGCATTTTTTCTTTGGTGTGTGTGTGACTTTTCCTGCTTCTTATGATACCCCGGGAAGCGCTCAAAATTTTTTTTCTGTTGTAACTGATATCAAGTTCAGGGGGGGTATTAGACCACAAGGATACCTTGTTACCTACATATATTTCTTTCAGTTTAGATCTTGATTTCATGTTACATTACTTTATGTTTTCCATATCATTTCCATTTTACTATAATATAATATTATTGCTTTTGATGGTATCGGTATTGCCTTTGATACAGCGACAAATATAGGAATGATTGCCTCACAAAAAATAGCAACTGCGAGTTGGTATCCGATACAAATAACGGGTTCGTATGTTGAGTTATATTCTGGTAATAATGTAATCATAACCGCAACAGGCACTACACTATCTTTGGATAACGTATATATTCAACACTATAGAGAGAATGAGGCGAGCCTTGAAAGACTGGAGGAATGGCGCAGTTGTATAAACATAGTATCAAGGGGAGGCGGTCAAGTCGTGATGACTTTAAATCTAGACATTGACGAAGAGACAGGAGACCGATCCGAATATTATGTACAAGCAGAAGTAGGCGCAATGATGTCCGCATTAAATTTTGAATGTTTTGTGCGAAATCCAGAATACATTGAAGAATTGAAAGGAGACAAACACGACCCGAGAGCGAAACAATGGCTGTATCAACACTTTGGAAATGGCAATCAGTTTTCAACTGGATACGCAAAAGACATGATGCAAAAGCGGAAAATTAAACGATATGACGACTTCATGTTTTACCCGTATTTGAAGCGAGTGGGAATACCCCCAGTATATTCTAACAAACTAAATTTGTTTATGGGGTTTCCTATGGATAATATTCCATTTGAAAGTGTAAAAACAAAATACAATTTTGAAGAGAGTGCCTTATATAAACATCTAAAAACTGACTTTTTCACCGAAGGTCAGGGCGAGTTAGACAACTTTTTGGATAGTGTCGCGGACATGATACAGAAACCAAATGTAAATAGAGGTATTGGTCATTTGTTTTACTCAGTCCAAGGGACTGGGAAAGGCATAATGAGCAAATTTATGGAGAGGTTGTTGGGAACGCAAAATCATGTGGTCATCAAAGACTTTAGCAGATACATGGAAAAATTCAATGTCGCATATGCGAACAAGATATTGAAAGTGTTTGAAGAACTGCCCGAGAAAGGCGGGGCTTTTACGATGAGCGACCGCTTAAAAAGTCAAATTGACCAAAAAGACGAAATAATAGAGCCCAAGGGAAGCAAGCAATACAAAGTAAAACATTTCGCCAGATACTGGTTTTACACGAATAACGAAAACACATTATACATAGAAGGAAGCGACAGGCGGTATTCACTCCACAAAATAAGCGGGAAGCACGCGGACGATAAAGTATATTTCGCCAAAATTCTAGATGAAATAAACGACGATGACTTTATCAGATGTGCCTTTGAATACTTCGCCACTAGACAATACGAAGAGATAAGTGTTATGACCGCATTTAAAACAAAATACAAGACGGAGCAGAAAATGGCCAACCTCCCCAAGGCTATTAAGTTTATGATTGACACCATTGAAGCAAAATTTGACAAAGTTGAAAGCAAAGATATGAAAGTGGAATCGGTGCATCTATGCGAAAGATACAGGGAGTGGTGCTCAGAACAGGGAATATCTTATCATAAAGGAGCCTTCTTCACTCAACCGAAGCATGTAGGCATAGATAAACCCAAACAAAGCGGAGGAAAAAACAACAAAAAATACAGATTTACAATAAATGTCAGCACAATCCGAGACAAGATACGCGAGTATATAAAGGACGACGAATACGACTTCAATTTTGGATCGGGAGTTAATGAAGAGGATGATGATGTCTTTTGGATGTAATATTATTGTCTTCAATATTGAAAACAATATTAAAAAACTGATTTTTTTGTTATGCTTATATATAGCATGCCATCAACCAAAGGAGAGTATCTGAGCCAAATAGAAAAATGGACTCATTTAAGTAGTGATATTAAACCACCAACAAGCAAATCGCTTAAAACTGATATCGTCGCATTCTACGAAAAATACCGACCCGAACAACCCCCGCGGGGTGATAACGTTGAAGTTTCATTGCCCCCCGTTGATACATTGAAGAATGTTGTTTTTGACGAACCAGAAGAATTTACGCCTTTTAAAGAAAGTGATTTGAAGGAAACTGGTATTACGGAAATTAAGGCCAACGTGGGGGAAGAACTGGCAAAAAAAGAATTACCTGTTTTGGAAGCAAAAGAAGAGAAGAAAACACCGATTAAAGCAAAGCGGAATCCGCCCGAGGGCGGGTATAGTTGCTATGAAATAATAACGGCACATTTGAAAGTATCCAAAGACCCGTTTAATTTCTTATACATGAAAGTTGAAGACCGCACCATATTACAGGAGGATATGAAGAAATGGCACGAAAGCAGATACGGACATATACCGCCAGAGCAACGCCCCACTCTTAAATATGGTAAGTTAGATTATAAGACGTTTTTCCGCGATGTCTTATCTCAACACGAGGGCAAACTCACGACACTAAAGGATATGTATGACAGGTTTCATGTGTAAGAGGCAGTTAGTGCTATGTCTCTCATCACATCAATATTGAAATATGAAGGTTTGAAAGATACAGGCTCCGCAGATGCCGTTTTGTAATATACTTCCAATGTTATTGGAGCATCCGCCGCATACGTTACCAGAGCATCATTGGTTGTATTATTTACAATTCTTATTGTTCTGTTATTAGTGGTGTCAGACGGGTTTGGACAAGTCATCTGCCATATCAAATTCATTTGAACTCCATATCTTTGGATTAGCCACACACAATCAAAAGACTTATAATCAATGGCGGTTGTATAATTTAGCACTTCGGTATAATAATCATATGTATTCGTGCCATCTGTGATATGAAACCAAAATTGAAAAGTGGCAATGCCAGTCGGAGCGGGTAAATTCAATGAACCACGAAATGATACATTAATGAAATAACCATATCCTAAACTTGATATTGTTTTGCTACCATATCCGCCCGTGCATAGAGTGGTAAATGTGGAACTCGTCATCCATGACCTAAGGTCAAGACCAACATACGCATTTTGAATGTTTCTTGTTAATGTCGGGGTAGCCACGACCGCGATTGTTTTTGTGTCAATAGATTGTTGCTCTTGCGAACGGCCAAATATATTCATTTTTTTGAGACTAAATATATATCTATCTTATATTATAAGATTTATTATAAAATAATAGAATTTAAATATGAACCATTTAGGCAATCCGTGGGCATATCACTATTACGGCTCTGTGATAATAGACGAGGATTTAGAAGTTGATGGAGTATTATATGGCGACCATATTGAAGCAAACTCAGTCCAAGCAAGGACAGACGACATAACCATATCGTCAAAAAATAATAACTCTTCTTTGTTGATATCTGATACTGCTTATGTGTCAATTAATAACGAATACGATTTGCCATTAGCGGACGGCACGGCTAATCAAATATTAAAAACGGACGGGCTCGGCAATACTTCATTTGCTACATTGACTTCAAGTTATATAAGCGACTTTGAATTGGATAAATTAACGGATGTAGTCATAACAGGCACACCCACAAATAACCAACTACTCATTTATAGCACAGGGCAATGGCGCAATACAAACTCACCTTTTCTTAGATTGGATGGCCTCACTATGATGTTTGGAAATTTGAATATGGGAGGTTTTAATGTAGTAAATGTCGGATAAAATATATTTTATCAATGACCATTAATTATTTTTTTCATAATCTGTAAATTCTGATGTGTAATTCTTTCCTCTTTCATTTTCTTTAAATCCGCTATGGCTTGATTTACATCAATGTCATTAGTTTCAGTAACCTCCTTAGGTGGTGGCGGAGTTTCCTTAGAAGCATCCTCCATTGCTTCTATCTTACTTGCGGGTGTTGTGGTAGTTTGTTTCGGCACAGCAACAGGAGTGGGATTGACAGATTTGGGTAAAGATTGTTCAATCTTAAGTGCTGGAGACATCTCAATAGGTTTGGCATTTGGTTTAGGCAATGAAGTTTTTGCGGTTTCTATGTCTGGTATTTTTCTTTTTAATGCTTCATCTGGCATTTGGTCTAGTTGCTGTTCATTGGTCTTACTCCTCTTGCTTACTTTTGGTTTTAATTGACACTTAATCTTGCCACTCTTAATATCCGCTTCTATCGTCTTTACTGCTAAGTATTCGGGCGATCCCTTACGAATTGTTACGAATTTTCCTTGCGCATTTTGTTTATACCAACTAGCGATTGCTTGTTGATAGCAAGTCTTGTATAATTTAGTTGTTTCCGTCATGACATATATTATGGAGAAAAAAAACCATTTAATTTAATTAGTTTATAAATTAGTTTGTGATTGAATTCAATCACAAATTGGTCATATCTCTATCCTTATTTAATCGCAATATAGTAGAGAAATTCTTTCTAAACTGGGTTGTTCTATCACTGGCAGTGTTGTTAATTGCTAGAAACGAATAAGGTTCTGCCGTAGCATACTTAACCATATTGTAAAATTCTTTTTTGGTGAGAAAAGGACTTTCATATTCATCTGCCAGTCTGTCAAGTTCGCTCCGCCTTACTCCATTAAAAATAATCATCCAATGGCAATTAATTCTTATTCTTCGCGGGAGTTGTGTATAACTCTGCGTTGCTACCCAGACTGACACTTTAGCATGTGTTGAAGCGAAAAACAACTCGGTAAGCACTTCTGATTTGAGAAAGGTTTTACTCTGTGCTATGTCATCCAATAACAATAATATCTTTGGTGCCTTCTTAAACCCTTTAGTTTTAATCAGTTCTTTTTGTTTAGTTAATATTTCGCGCATTGGTTCTGGGCGGTCTTCTTTGATTATGTCTTCTTTTTTTAACTTGAGAGTGTCTTCCAAAATCGGACACGGACTTAAGCAAAAGACTACTATTCTATCATAAAAACCTTTCAACATGTTCTTTTTGGCGAGTAGATTACAAATCATAACTGATTTACCACCGCCAGTGCTTGCGCATATAACCATAGTCCCCATTGCTGGCAATATTCCTTCCTTTTGAATAGGGAGCAATTCAACGCTATCTCTTTGTGTTTTAATTGGTTGTATTTCCAAGTCATTGTGAAATTTGGGCGGTTTTTTGCTATCTAACTCTGTTATTACTGGCCTGTCAATAGTAAATTCCAGATGTGCTTTTTCTATATTGGTTTTCTCCAAACTCTGCTTCAAAAGTGTTTTTCGTGGCAACTTGTTGGCTATTAATCATTTATGTATAGACCTCGGCATCTAATCTTATATTATAAGATAATCTTATATTATGGGTTTTGAAAATAGTTTGGATTGTATCTATAATTATCATATTCGGCACCAAAGGGTTGGGGTGGTGAAGCATAATTATAGAAATAAGGAGAGTAAGGACTACCAAAAGCGTAATTACTTGGAGGATTGACGAGCGGTTTAAAATCCTTTCTTTCTGGACGAGTTTGGACTTGTCGCGGGATTTCAGCAGGGAAGTTTCTGGTCAGTTTTCGTTTCATTTTTGGAAATGCTCTTTTGTCTTTCATTCTGGTCTGGATAACTGCTCTATTGTATCTATTCAACATAAAGTGATTATTTGTGTTGCCATAACGTGTGTTATCTAGCAATTCAAAATCATTCTTGGTGTCTAGCATGCGATCGCGTCTTAGTTCGTTGCCTTTAATAAGTGGGTTTGTTTGTGAAGTGCCGATACCTCCATTTTGGTCGCTTGGCATTAGAAAACGAATAAGTGCTAACATATCTTCTCTTTCATCGGCGGGAGTTTTACCCATAAGTTTATCAACCAATTTATCAATGCTTCTCATGCTATCAACCATTTGGGTGTTAATTGTTGCATTGTCTGGGTCTTCTTTTAAATCATTCTGTGGCGGTTGAACAGGTTCTTCAACAAATCCGCCTGTTCTTGGCACTAGTGGCACTGGCAATGGTGCTTGTGTTGGTTGCGGTGGTGCGGGTGTTGCTTGCGGTGGTGCGGGTGTTGCTTGCGGTGGCATAGTTTGCGGTGCTGGTGGCATGGTTTGTGGTGGCATAGTTTGCGGTGCTGGTGGCATGGTTTGCGGTGCTGGTGTTGGTATTGGTGCTGGTTTTCTTGGCACGCTCGCATCCCTCAATTCTAAATCTTCTAATTGCTTCATTTGGTCTGGTGTCAATTTACCCCTCACTTCTTGATAAATTCTCTTATCCAAAATATCATCCGCATCTGCTACATCTGATATACTAGCACCTTGATTTAGTGCCTGTTTAATGGCCTCTTCCCATCCAACTTTTGGATCGTCATAATTGGAAAGTTTAATTTTCTTTCCAGTTTTCTCTCTCAACGATTTAACAAATCCCTTTAAGTACCTCTTTTGGGCACCTTTATCATCAAGTATGAGCAAGTTATTGCCCAGTCCAATAGTATCTGCTACTACCATATTGTCTGAGTATGCGATCGGGACTTCAACACTAAGATTTATATCTTTTTCTATACTTGGTGGAATATCTTTTGTATTTATTTTTTCTATAAAATTATTAATTGTAGTTTCATTTGCTGGTGCAATAAGAGAATATCCTTTCACACCATCGGCTTTTTCTTGTGATTTCACCATTTGATTAAACGAATTCACCAAGTTTTCATATTGTTTGCTGAATGTAGCAGGATTGGCTATTTTATTTACTTTAAAATTAGTGTCTTTATCAAAACCGCCCACATTATTCATAACCCCAATCATAGACATTAATGTTTTATCTACATCGCCTATAAATCCGTTATACTTCGCATCTGGAGGTGTTAATTTAATAGTTTGCCAGAATTTCATCGCGTCCAAATATGATACTCCACTGCGGACTCTCCCTTGTGCTTGTAATGCCATTTTAGATATATCTGCTTTTGAGAGCATTGAATTGTAATTGTCAGAAATAGTTTTAGCAACTTCGGCCGTAGCCAATCCATTACTCGTTAGATAATCGCTCATATTGGTAATTCTTTCAAAGTATCGTTGGTCGGCGAAGTTTTGGACATTTTTATCACCAGTAGCATACAATAAATCATGTTCAAAAGCAACTAAGTCCAAAGCATCTGCTGGGAGAATGTAAGGAAATTTGCCACGAGTTCTATCTTCTAATTGAAGACGGCTTTCCACTCGTGTGCCCGCACCATTATAATTACTTCCAGTAGTATGAGTTCGTTCTTCTTCTAATTTAATTGGAGCATTTGGTTGAGCAGTCCATACGCTGTATATGTGATGTAGAAATGCGCCAAAAGCAGTCCAGCCTGTTGCTTCAACACCTGCTTTAAATGCCTGCCATGCCATCATTGTTGATACCTGTAAGCCTAATCTTCCCAACATATCCCAAAATAAATAATCACCCATTCTTTGTTGTCCGCCTGCGATTAAACGAGGGTTAGGCGGAGGCAAACCCAATCTCTCTGGTGCTTCACTTCCTGCTAGTGCTAGCAAATAGTTATTGAGAGCATCTGATCTTCTTCTTCCAAGTAATCCAACATTCATTGCACGTAGTTGTGGATTATTAGCAATTAATCTCAATACCTGCCCCCACACTAGCCTGCTCACACCATATCGCCCAACACCTGCAGCAAGGTTAAGTAATCTATTAAGTCTGGGGCTCATAATTATCTCTTGAATACTTCTAATGATAGCATTAACAAATCTTTCTACACTTCGGGGGTCATCACCTATTCGTGGCACAAGCATCTTGTGTTCGTCGCCTACCTGTGCTTCTATTAAAGCATCGTCTGGGTGTTTTCTCTCCCACTCTTCTCGGTTTTCTTTCCATTCTTTGTAATCTTGCTCCGCTTGCTTTCTATCCTCTCTTCGTATTACGCGAGTTTTGTCCGCTTTGCCCTTTTCTTTCATATACGTTAAACCCTTATCGGTTAATCGTTTTAAGGCTTCTTCTTTATATTCTTGTTTTACCAATTGTGCTATATCACGCTTCATTTGCTGGATATTGTCTTCTATGTGTGCTATATCATATTTATCGGTAGCCATGGCTAATTTTCGCATTTCAATCATTTGTTCGTTCATGGGGGCAGTTCCGTGTTTTCTTTCAAATTCTTTCATATCAATGCCGTCATCTTGAAGGTGTGCTTTCATTTCGTCGTAATTCATATTTACATAAATACTTCGCTTATTGTCCAAGGCACTAATCCTGTCTTTTAAATCTTCCATAGTATTCCCCCTCTTTGTTGAAGCATCCAATAATCTATCCGCTCTAAGCCTTTCGCGGGCTTGATTATTGATACCTTCATTAACTTGGTCAATCCAAAATTGGTCTGCTTCATCCAACAAATATTTATGTTCCCGTCTAATTTCGTTATAATATGCAAAAAATGGTTTTTCGTGTCGTGGCATTTTTTTTATCCGCTATAATATATCATGGAAAATAAAAAAGAAAAAAGCAAAGACGAGCAACAACTTGAAGAGTTGGAACGGCTAGGGAAGGAAATTGACCAAATCCGCATCACTCAGAACTTGGTGAATAGAAACCCCAATATTTTTAGAAAACCTGAAAATATACTTTACCGCCTGCCACTGACGGATAAGCAACGGGAGACGATTTACAACAATATAGTAAAAGAAAATGCTAGTTAATATATGTTATCAATATTATTGTTTGTATTACCATTTGTGCTAAGTCGCACGGCTTGCGATTTTTACATTTTAAATAGAGACTACAACAACAAAAAAGAAAACTGCATCTACTGCATACAATCTGGATTAAATGTTAATTTTACCTGTGTGTATATCAACAATGGCAACAATGACTGCCGTTCATTTATGGATACAATCCCCCTGATATGTGCTGGAGATAATAAATGGTATATGACACATATATATGAATGTTCATTTCTTTGAAGCATTCGGGCTAGGAAGCACTATACCCACCAAAAGTGTGAGTATTCCGACATAGACATTCGCAGTTTCGCAGGGGAGGTTTTTTTCGCTTAATTTCACTAAACATAAGATTATTATTCCAATGATTATAGTCATTTGAAAGAGATATTTAATCAATCTGCTATCAGTCTTCTTATTAGTCATACAACAATTCCATTCATTTTCTATCTCGTTTTCAATTTTTTTTTCCTCAGTCTTTAGTTCTACTTCAAGAACACGAGATTTTAATTCTGGAGTTAGTTCCCTATCTCGGACATGTCCGAGATTATCCATATCAATAATATGTGGCGATATATGAAGTCGCGTATTATTGCTGGACATTATCAATAACGGACACTCTGATTTCGGCTAGTTGCTTAGATAGATCTTCTATAACAAGCAAGAGATTATTATTTTGTTTTTCTAAATTATCTACCCTATCTCGGACATGTCCGAGATTATCTGATAATTGTTGAACGGCCTTAATTAACGGGGCTATAAACTCGGAATAACCTATGCCATAACCGACATCACCACTATCAATACATTTAACATCTTCTGGCTTAACACTCACACCCTTCAATTCGTATTCCTCTCTTTGCTTTGGACAGGGAACCATAATTGTTTCTTTTATAAAACCACCAAAATCTAGCATATCCATCTCTGTTAGTATTTCTTCTAATTCTTGTGCTATTAAGCCAGTCCTACATTTCTTTTTGTCATCAATCATACGATAGCAGACTGGATTTAACTTATTAATAAAATCTAAGCCTAAGCATTCCTTTATATCTTCTTTTTTTCTCCTGTCTGAATATTGAATTGGATTAGACAATACCCACAACTGACCATCGCTTGCTTTCAAAGACATTAAAGCAGTATTTGAACCATTCTCCCATATGAAACCACTCGTTGAAGAATTATTCACTCTAAATCTAATAGCATAAGAAGTTAATCCTCCGCCTACTCCTCCTGCTGGTGCTGTTCCTCCACTTAATGCTTTATTTGCCCCAGACTGGCTCATATAAATTCCCCAGTTTGGATCAGTAGCATCCCATACAAATATTCCTATCGCATTCGTCCCGTCTGTTTGTCCTTGAATTGCTATTTTTGCTCCATTAGTTGTTGCCGATGCCGTTGTTAGCACCCCAGAATATGTAATTCCCGCATTTGCCGTTATTAATCCTGCTGTGCTTATATTCATAGCCTCAGACCATGTTATATTGCTTCCTGCTGTTATGCCTGATTTATAGTTAAAAGCCAGTTTGTTTGAGTTTTTGTATATTTGAAAGTTTGAACCAGAATTACTTGATTTCCAGTTTGAGCCGTCATAATAAGCATCAAAACTTAAGCCTATGTTATCATGTGCCCAGTTCAATAATTGAAATGTTGGATAAGCATCTGCCGTTGTTATTGCTTGTAAGTGTGCTCCTCCAATATTTGAAGCCGTTCCGTATAATTCTAAGCCTCCTGTCGCCCCTGTGCCTTTCGTTGTATTGCCTATGATTATTGGTTTGCCTGATGCTGTTGTTATTTTGTCGCTTGTTGTTAATGTTGTTGTTGATATCCCCGCATTTGCTGTTATTAATCCACTTGCGGTTGCTGTTGTTGTTGATATACTCGCATTTGCCATTATTAATCCGCTCGCAGTTAGTGTCGTCGTTGATATACCCGATTTTTACATTACAGGCGAGCACTGATTTTGTTTATGGGAAGAATTGCTATTTGTCATTTGACATTATGGCCGAAGGATTGGTGGCCACTGATGGAAAAGATAATGTTGCTTGTGCTCTTGGTTTCCAGAACACTCCCGCTACCGCTAATTTTGAAAGATTTTTGTTGGAAAGTAAGGATGGTAGCGAACTTGAACGAATTGAAGATTTGAACAAGATGGTGCGAAATATTCTCCCTTGGCATTATCCTTTTGATTACCGCCGACAGGCACAGATGGCGGGACAACGAGAACCAGTCAGTGTTAATGCTAATGTTACCGACACTTCGGTTACTGATTTTGCACTTAATGTCCCCACTGCTGGTAGTGTTGCGACTGGTAATTTATTGAGGGTTTGTATTCCTCTTCATTACTTCTCGGGAGTGTTTAATGAAGAAACTCTCATTCCTCCTTCTTTGATTAGTGGTATGAGACTTCGTTTGACATTTGCACCAGTGAATGAAGCATTGACTATCATTGGAACCTCTAATGGTGCGATTCCTACTATATTTACTACTACTAGTTTGAAATACAGCGTATCAAATCCAGTTGTTATGTTGGAGACATTCTCTCTTGCTCCCGCCGTCCAGAGAAATGTTATGGAGCAGATGGGGAGCAAGGATGGGCTCCCATACACTTATGAAACATATTACAATCAAAAGGCAAATCCGGGGGTCTCCGATGATTTTAATCTCCAAGTGAATAAAGCCGTTGCTCGTGCTCAGTGCTTGTATATCGTAACTCAGAATGTGCTCACCGAAAATGCTAATATTGACAACTTGGGAACTGCTCAAATGCCTTACAGACAATATCAATGCCGTATTGGTGATTGGTATGCCCCGCAACAAAAGATGGAACTTGGAGGAAGCACAGATGATCTTGCCTCCGTTCGACGAGGATGTGCCGAATTGTATATTAATAATCTCCAAGCGACTATGGGTATTCGTGATGCTTACATGCCTTCGTCTGTTTCTCTTGAAAACTTTCGTAGTTATTATTCTACTTCAGATAAAACAGGACTTACATCTAACTCAGGATTTGCTACCATTATCCAGACACTCAATCAGTCGCCACATATTGGAGCATCTGGTATTGCGGTTAATAACTCACGAACTGCGGAAGTCACTCTTCGCTATGCATCCACTTATGATGAAAATCGCACCATTACTGCTTGGTTGAAATATGTCAAAGTTGCGTCTATCTATCCGTCTCGCTGTGTCGTAAAACAATAAAAAAATTAAAAATTAGAATAATATATCATTTATAATATAGCAATGTCTTTTACTATCTCCAATCTTGAAGACGAAAAGCGAACAAAAAAAATTTTCATCCTTCGTGTCTCCTCAAGCGATAAAACAGAATCCAAATCCGCTTCTACTCACAATGGCCGTTTCGTCGTTGATTTACCAGCAACTGGTCGTAATATTGATATAATCAGTGCTTATGTCGTTAAAAGTATCTCTATCCCAAATGTTTTCCCAAACATACCGAGTTATGCCAACACTCTCACATTGATTAAAACAACTGGATCGGCTACAAAAACGGCAATCGTAACAGCAAATCAATACACCATTGATACATTTATTACCGCTCTTCAAACTGCGATTAATTCAGCAATTACCCCTAACTCCGTAGTTATAACTTTGAACTCCGTTAATAAATTGAATTTTGCTTTCACTGGTGATACGTATGCTTTTGATTACGATAACAGCACGATTAGCGATAAGATAGGATTAACTGCCGATATCTCGGCGGCGGCGAGTAGCACGATGCAATCTATAGTCAATCTAATCGGTGAAACGGCCGTTTATGTCCATAGCCGTGCTTTAAATCAGTCTGGTTTAGTTGAAGCAAATGGTAATTTCTCTGTCGTTGGTAAATGTAATCTAGATAAACCATATGGAGTCCAGTGCTACTTTGAGAGTTCTAATGATGTCGCCGATTATGTGCCATTTAATACGACGAAAAGTTTAAGGTCTATTGATATTGTAATTAGAAATGCGGGCGGTGAAGTTTTGGAGGTTCCTTTGAACTTTGAGGTTTCAATTCTTCTCAAAGTCTATCATGCTTAATCCTATCGGTTTATTTACATTTGGACTATAATTTCCCTTATTATATATGATATTTTTGGACAATATAGATAAATTGTTTAAGTTGATAACGGCTATCAACGAGTGCCGTTTGAAACAAAAAAAGATATAATCCCGTGCGGGACTAATATGGATCAGTTTTATCGGTATTTAAGGAAATACCATGCACCAATTGTTGAGGAAATGACAAAAAAAAACAAATATTAACAATCTAGCAGTAGAGATAGAAAAAAAGTTTGAAAGCCTGTATTTTTGAAAGTGTGTATTTTTTTTGTTTAAATCTGATCTTCAATCCAGTTCAATGAAGCGTAAATGCTCGCCGTTCCACCGCTTGTATTTTGTGCGGATATAGTAAATGTCTTGCCTGACCCTATCTTGATATTATATTGAGACAAATCAATATATATGGATGACCCACCAGACAATACATATGTAAATATCACACTTCCACCCGTTCTTGTTGTCCCCGCCGTATCTACCTCGGCCAATGATGTGTTTGTATCGTAATTTGAATAAGAAGGTGTTCCTCCCAATGTGGTGTTAAGAATAATTCTCGCAATACATGTTTTAGTATCAGAATTGCTAATACACAAATTCTCAAAGTAGATTATGTTATAGTTTGTTTTGCTGTTGAATGTGGCGCGGTTTCTAATGGTAAATATGGCATTCTCAGTTGCTCCTATAGTTTTTACATTGTCATACGAGTTTGTTATAGCAATAGTCCGATCAATAACCCCTTCAACTGCCAAAAACATACTCGCCGTTTTCATAACAACGGATTGAAGGCTTGACGAATATGCCTTCGCATAAATAGCAAATGCCGCCTGATCTAATGATGGAGTAGTAGCAGTGCTCGCGTATTTAATCGCATGAATTATCTCCATTCGTCCAGTGCGGGGATTTTCAATTTTGAACGTAATTTGACCACTGCCCAGATATTGAACAACGATTTCAAACACATTCAATTTAGTGAAATCAATCGCGGGGAAGTTTCCCGTATTATCACATTTATCAACATTCCACGCATACTGACTAACCACATTTTCAACACTCCCCGCCGTTCTCACAACAGACATTCCAGAGTTTGATTGTCTAAAACATAAATTGTCTGCTGGTGTGCCTATGCCGATATCGCAATTAAAGGTAGTCGCGGCGGTAGATGATGGAAACAATGCGGAAAATCTAGCAACCAAGCCCATGCCACTTCTATATTTTGCTCTCTCTATAGTCGTAATCTGTGCGGTTGAATTACCAGAGGCCGATGTAGTCAAAACCGCCATTGAATTAGCAGTTGATACCACCCCGCCGTTTGTTTCTGTTTTGTCAAAGAAACGAGTATTAATACCATAAGTGAATACATTTTGTAATACTGGCGATAAAGTGGCCGTTCTCAATTCTCCGAAGGCCGTTGTTGGTAATGCGTCTTTGATGTTATCAATAGATAAAGAAGATGATGACGATGTAGATGATGACGATGGAGTGTTCGTGCTTTGACCAAACAAATTCATTCTATATTCAAAGTTGATTTAATTTAAATCAACTTATATTATATAAATTATGTCAATAATAATACACGAATTGCCCGCGGATATCGTTGGCCACATTAAAACCTTTGTTTATGCAGAAATGCCCCTGCCGAAATATACAGAAGAATTTTGCAATATATGCGGTTTGTCTCGCACATTCCGGTCACATCCTCCGATTATAGCAGGCAATTTCTATGGTGTAGATAGTATTGAGTTTTTCACAATCTGCTCCATTAAATGCTACAGGCGAGAGTCTAATCTTAGACTAAAATATGGAGAGCCCCCTTTAGTCGTTGTTAAGTATTAGCCTTCTTTTTAATTCTAGCACTTCTTCTTAATGGTTGTTTTCCTTCCTTATCTCCAACATGTTGGAGATATTCTGGCTTTTCCTTCTTCTGCTTTACAAACTCATTAACAAGCACTGCTCCTATCCCGCTTAATTGCCGTAGTTTAGTATTTGTTATATTCGGGTTTTCATTCCATATTTTTTCCAATAATTCAAGTTTATCTGCACGGCTTGCTGTCTTTCCTAATTGTGTATAACTGCTTTCCTCTTCTCCGTTTTCGCTAATATTATTTAAATTCAGATATAAATCTATCTTTCTTCTTAACTCTTCAAGTTCTGTTTTAATCCCTTCTGCTTTAATCTCCTCAGGGTCGGCCACATTTACCCACGAATACGAAAAACTTGTCATCATATCGCCGTGCCCCAGCACATTGCTTACCCATGTGTTATAGTTCTCCAACTTTGGATTGGCAAAATTGGAATAAGATAAACTTGCATACAACTTTCTCAGCATTGAAGACCTTTGTTTATAATCCGCCAGCCAAGGAAAGATTTTAATTATTCGTTTGTTCAATTCATTGTTCTTTTGTTTATCAAGCACCCCTTCTTTGTTAATGATAACCGCTTTCTTTTTTCTAAAATAGTTTCTAATTGAATTTACCTTTTCAATTACAAAAGCGGGAGTAAAAAGAATAACTGGCCTTTCTGTCCAATTCTTTTCTTGTCCCTCTCGCTTCTTCGCTAGATTATTCACTCTTAACCAACTCGGCTTATCGGGCACCAGTTCATATGTATTTTTATCAAATATCTCTACAGGGCGGGCACCAGTTGCTATCATTAATGCAAGCAGTTTCAAATACACATCATTGCTCATAATCATATCGTTCATTTTCGCCATCACATCCCGCACATCTATTTGTATTTTTTCTTCATTCTTTTGCTTCACATCTTTCTTGTATCCTTCTACGATTTCAATTCTTTCATCTTCGTTCAAATTGAAGTATTTATCTAGTTTAGACATTTCATAAACCTTTTCACTTTGATTTGGTTTAATTGCCTTCATTCTAACTTCATATATTCGTTGTCGTCTTGATTGCAAATTCGGATATATTAAGACATACTTAGGGTAAATAACTTTTAATGCTTCAAGTGCTTCTTTCTCAGTTGTTTGATTACTAAATAACATAATTATGGCTTTATGAAAAGCCATTGACGGCTTAGCATTAATTTCAAAAAAGTCAGACACAACATTATAAATTTTATGATCAGTGTCTGCTACTTTCAACTGCCTAACAAACTTTCTATCCTTCTCACTCCACATGACAAAGTGTATATACAACAAGTCTATATTTTTTATTAACAAAATTAACCTGCCTTTCAATTACTGCTTCCTGACCGCTTCTCTCCCGCGGTTTAGTCTGGTGGCACAAATCACCTTCAACGGCTTCTTTTTGCCCCCGTCCTTAAAGTCCTTTTTTTTATTTTTAAGTCCCCTATAATTTTAAGGACACCCTAGAAGCGGTATTTTATCGTAATTCTAACTCCGCCCATATTACCACACGCCCCATCCTTACTTCCTTATTATTTTTATTAACATTATTATTATAAAAAAAGGGTATGTAAAAGAGGATTTAACCCCATTTGACTGAGTTTAACTATGTCCTTGTGGAAGTCCCCTGTTTTAGTCCCCTGTTTTCAGAGAAGTTGGCCGACCCCCCCCCCCCCCCCTTTATTGTCCATAATACCATTTGGCCGAGGGGGGTAATGTTACATTTGAGAACAGGGGATTACCACCCCCGATAGTTTAAATGAAGACATTTTAACGAAATAAGCCCCCCACACCTATTGTTTAAGTCCTTGTGAGTTGGCGGATCCTTATTTCCATAAGTACCCTTGATTTACCAAAACAGCAAAATACGCTCTCCTATTCATCGCGGGTAATAAACCGATTGAAAACTTGGCCTCCAAAACATGGAAAAAATTGATTTTTTTTTTACATTTTGCAAACTTTTTCACATTTTTGAGAAAAAAAATGAAACAATAAAATGAGTATCTTTAAAAAAAATGAAAAAAAATAAGGACTTATTGAAAAAAATAAGGACACCTAGCAAGCCTTATTTCACTATAAGTCGTCTTACTCTTCACCTTTCTACCCGTCCTTATTTTTTAAGAACGAGGAGGAAAAAAAAAGGAAATCCCCGCGAATACTACCTGTGACTCGCTACACAATGAGGTACGTATCTCAAGTCAAAAATAACACAATGAGGTACGTATCTTGCCATCAAAACCCCAGTTTCTTGGGTTTCTTGGGTTTTCGTGGATCCACAGAATTTCACTTTTTTGTGTGTATTTACCCCCCAACCCCCCCGCCACTCACTTCGTGAGTGTCCGCCCCCCCCTTCCCCCCTTTGATCATTTGTATATATAGAGGTTGTCTATCCGCAGTTATTGAAACAAGCATTAAAAATGTAGAAAACCAACATTAGACATATAGAAAACATACAAAGAAAACATGAAAACTGACGAAGGTTTTCCAAAAATCAACAAACTAAACACTTTAGAAAGAGATTACGACGAAAAGACACATAAACCATATACACGAAGTTTATATATATTTTTATGAAATAAAAATATGGTTTATGTGTCTTTTCGTCGTAATCTCTTTCTAAAGTGTTTAGTTTGTTGATTTTTGAAAACCTTCGTCAGTTTTCATGTTTTCTTTGTATGTTTTCTATATGTCTAATGTTGGTTTTCTACATTTTTAATGCTTGTTTCAATAACTGCGGATAGACAACCTCTATAAAAACAAATATACATATATATATATATATATATATGGGTTTCAACCCTAGGGGCTTTATATATTACAGACATGCGGGGCATTGATAGACTACCAAAAGCGGCATGATGGGGATTGCGGGTGAATTCAAAGAGAAACTTTGATCATTTGGGGGAGAAGGGATGATTGGAAAGATAGATATGGGGGTATATACCATTTGTGTTATCGGCTCTCTGGTTCGTTTCAAGCATGGCGTTTCAGAACTGGGGGGGGGGGGGGGGGGCGTGGCGGGGGTAGCAAAGGTCCGGGGAGCCTTTCCTTGCCTACGTTGCCTCCGGGCTGGGCGACCGGGACTACAACGGGCCAGGGGGCATCAGTGGGCTATTCAAAGCCAGAGATACAACTAAGGGCGCGTCTTGGGATGGACTGGTTCAGTTCGACACGGGAGCGGTCGGCATCGATTGTGCTTCGGGAGACGGGGACGAGGTAAGGGCCATCATGAAGGATTGGGATGGAACACAAGGAGCACAGCAACTTCAATGCGGCGGCTCAACTTCAAGTCAGCGCGGGTCGACGAGCTTCGGATTGACGGAATCAGAGGAGCTTCGAGTCCGAGGGAAGGGGATATGGCGGGAAGTAATCTGAGCGGAGCTGCAGCGCACAAGGCGGGCGGTGCTGCAAGGATTGCTTTTCGTTTGGATTAGAATAGAGCGAGATAGTATAGACCGACACTAGGTCAGGGGAACGATGAATGACTAGGGGCCGGTTTTGGGGAGGGAAGTCAAGGAAGCGGCAAATATATTATTCTGATCATATATGGTAACGGTCATGGGTAACGGTTTCGGTCGGGGATGGGGAAGTGCGGGGTGATTACGAGTAATATGGAGTCACGTGATGAGTAATAGGCAACAGCTTTGTTCAGGCTTGCGGGAATCGGTATTATTCGAAATCACTCCACACTTCGAGTTCACGGGGGCGTGCAATCTCGGGTAACGGGTGGGGGTGGATATAAGTATTGGCGAATGGCCCAACTTGAAGTTAATCCAAATCTTACGTACTGTAAGTGTTGGCGAATGCACAACTTGAAATCAAGTTTTGTTTAATTCATTAATACTAGTACGGCGGCGACCGTCACTCAGGTTCGTATTTGCATTCTATCCCTAGGTCGGTCAGCGGCGGTATAAGTTCGACTTCTCGCGCGCACAAGGGTGAGCGCGCTCGGGGGGCAAAAGGGATTATGCCGGCCCACCCGGTATATAATGGCAATACTTACCGTTCCGGTCTGTCGGTTATCCTTGGTCTGAAGTCTACGGAGTCCCTACTTTAGGTATTCCACAGTCTTCATATCGTTAGTACACTGGCAGTTATCTGTTATTAAATATCGTACTACCGTAACAGTCTGTATCTGATGTCTCTTTGTGACCACACTGAGATATGGATTGGGCTAGACTCTGGGTAGTCACGAGACATCTGCTTGAGTCTAATCAAATCGTTTGTTGACTTTGCAAAAGACTCGCGGCTATGAGTGTGTAGTATGTGTTTGAGTATTTGTTTTTGTCTGACGTCCCCGTGTGACTTTAGACAGGTGAGTTGCCCCGGCCGCAGCCTGTGTGGCACTGAGTGCAGAAAGAAATCAGCCTAGCCTACGGTGCAGTGGACTCCAAAGATGATATATGAATAATGCACTCAGTGATAGCTAGTAGAACTTCTTGAAAAGTCGTTAATACACTGACTTGAACCAGTTGAAACACAATCCTCAAACTTGAAGAAGAGAATCATCTGATGTTTCGTTATATTAGCTCAGTGTCTGCCGGCCCGCACAATACATAGTTGCATTGAGTGTCGTCCGGCTTGTCGTTAAATCACTTGACTCTTATGCTTGGTCTGCCCCTCTACAGTTGAATGACGCCGGACTAAGTATCTGAGCCTAGTAGCTGTTCCAGTGTTATTAATACATCAATGAAGCCGAAAAAGAAAACTGCAACAGACCAGGCTGGGAATAAAATGGCATGGGATAGAATCCGGACAAGCGATGCTGGAAAAAAGGTACTTTTTACCGGCGGGCTATCCGGGCCGGGGGGTGATGCCTACACACGGCCCGGCACGTCCTGAAAGGATTGCTCTACCGAGACACATCCTGCGGACCGGCCGGTTCATACCGAATCGGTCCGTTACCGTATTAATACAACATATTAGTCTAACAGTTTACGCAATCGCTTTTTACTAGTATTAATAGGTACAACTTTGCTGCTCGTAGGGATGATTGGAAAGACGAAGTGGCAGCATGAGAAGGAAAATACCCATAGACCTACTTCGTCTTCGACCCACTCATCCCTTCGAGTGGCAAGTTTAATTAAAGGCTCAATGACGAGTGAAAGTTGCGTAAAAAAGTAACCAAGATTCATGTTAAAAAGTGCTGCGCGGTAAAATAAAATTAAAAAAAAAAAATTAAAAAAATATATATTAAAAAAAAAATCATACTTGCCGCTTTCGTAGCAGAAATTAAAAAGAGCGATCCGAAGTGAGGATTAAGGAACGTAAGTATTTAGATAAAATCGGGTAACGCCTCACTTGAAGGAAAAGAAACTTGAAGTCAAGAAGACTATTGTGCCACTAATGACAGGACGTGAAAGGACAAACTTTGAAAGAAGGCTTAGCCTAGTTAGGCGCATAAATAGGAGAAAAATCGAGGCTTCAAACAAAAAGGAAATGATGATGAACAATAATCATTGAAAAGAAAACGTGTTTGCGTAAAAAAGAGAGGAAGGAAGAAGGGACTCTGACCGTCACACTGACCCGTTCTTGTCTGAGTCTGATTCAGAGCTTGGAGCTTCTTGCAGAAGAGTCGTGAAGGGAGGGGCCAGACGGGTGGGACCTGCAGGAAAAGACGATCACAAAAAAGATGGGACGAAGACTCTGCGAAGGGTGGCATGGGATAGAACGAGAGAAGGGGTTGTAGAATACACTGAGGAAGTGTGAGCCAAGCGGGGCGAAGAAGACGAAGAAAATGAGTAGCAGCCTGTCTTGGCAGCGCGAACTTGTGTTAACGCCAATACCTAGTAAAAGCAGCATTTGCTCATACTTAGTCCGAAGTAATCTTCTTCTCTGCTTCAATGAACTATATTTGACCGAGATGGTGGCACACGAATGTCGACGAGGGTAGAGATCCATGAAGATGATGTGACCGTATCAAGGGCAGGTGTTGGAACACCGTGTTTGGCTGCCAGTTCCTGAACAGAAACAGTCAGCAAGAATAGCCGTAGTCAGCAAAGAAAGCCACAGTTAGCAATCACAGGCACAGTCAGCAAGCACAGCCATAGTTGTCAGCAAGCACATAGTCAGCAAGGACAGCCACAGTCAGCAAGCACAGCCATAGTCAGGAGGCACAGCCAAGAGACGCAGCAACCTGCACCGCCGTGACGAGCGCATCCAGTTCAAGAGCTTTTCCTGCTTCAAGGTCTTGCAGCATCGAAGTCTTGTGTTTGCCCACCTGCGCATACCACAGAGTCACCTCTGCTGACGCTGGCTAATAAGTGGCACGCGCTATCACGCAACTGAGCAAGTGAGAGTCACTAGCGCAAGCCTGTTGTCAAATGCTTAGATCAGTCCGCACACAGTTCTAACTGCCTACACGACTGAGCAAGACCCTGTAGAGGGCTACGAGAAACGGTGGAGGCAAAGGCAGCGCAAAACAAACCCCTCGCGCTCCTTCCATTCTTTGTTGTAATGTGATGCGAAAGCGCACGCCGGTGGCCTCTGCCACGCTCATGACCTCCTTCATGACCGCCTCGCAGACCTGCACAGAAACACAACACACCACGCAGAGATGTTCATGCTGGCAGGGAAGCGCATCCGTCACTCTCATGTCCATCCTTGCCCTTCCGTGTGATTGGGGTTGAGGACCCGTCGGATGGCTGTGTCTGGCTCGGTCAATTGGTCTAAGGTGACACCTGCGCACGCCGTGGCAAACAGGAAGCAAGGTGCAATCACGTGAGGTGGGCCACAAGGCTGAAAAGACCGGTCAGAACGGAGATAGGGTTGAAGGTGGCGTTGCCGATCAGCTTCTTCCAGATGTCTTCTCGGATCTCCTTGCGCACGGGCGCCTTGAACCCCGCCGCCATCAACGCCGCCGCCAGCCTCTGCCGCCCCACCAGCCCAACCAAAGCACACAGCGTTTCAAACATGTAACTCATCCAAACAGCTAAGCAAGGTTCGGTAAGCACAGAGACAAAGCAAGAAGTAAGTGGGGTGCGTTCCTTATCTGCCTTCCTTATCTCCCTTTTATCTTGTGTACCAGCACGCGTGTTGATCGTGAGCCGTCTGGTTCGCCCAAAGTGAACTTGTCGCCGTACATGTGGGTGATCACCTGCCCACACAGCAGCCCCATCACGCGCTCCTCCCCTCCCACAACCCCCCTCTCCATCCCTTCTGCTTCTCACTTGCGCATGTTTCCACGGGATGCATCTGGCAGCTGCACTGTGCGGTGTTTTATATTATATATACATACATGTGTGTGTACGTGCGTAATGTTTGTGTATAGATTCATTCAATCATAGTAGACTGTGCATATAATACTGGTACGTAAGCATATATTTTTCATAATGTACAGTGGGGCTGGGAGTTGTGGATAATGTTATGTGCATGTAGGAGCTGGCAGACCCCTGCTTTGGTTATCTCTGCGGCGGGCCACACCACGCAGCCGATACAGCGCCCGGGGCCCAGCAAGCGCCACTGCCTGCCCTATCGTACATACAACACACACACAGATAGACACATATACAAACACACACACGCACATACACACCGCCGCGCGCTGCCATCGGCGCAAAAGTTCCCTACAGATTGTCAACGCAAAGACTGGCTCACGTCTTGGCTCTTGTTTTTTCTGACCATCACAGGAGTGAGGGGTGAAACGGGAAGCCCATGCATGAGAACCCACACATTCAACACATGCAAACACAAACAAAGTAGAATCTAGCTCTGTTTACCCCTGATCCCCCCCCCCCTCCACTTCCCCCCCCCCCCCCCCCCCCCCCCCCCCCCAACACACACACACACATACACACAACACACCACCCCACCCCTTTTTGCTTATGCCTGATCCCACCCCCCCACACACACACACCATCCCACCCCTTTTTTCTGTCTCCGTCTTTCACATACGCTTGCAATCATTTTTCTGTTCTGCATCCTAAATAGATAGATAGATAGATAGATAGATAGATAGATAGGTAGGTAGGTAGGTAGGTAGATAGATAGATAGATAGATAGATAGATAGATAGGTAGATAGATAGATAGGTAGGTAGGTAGGTAGGTAGATAGATAGATAGATAGATAGATAGATAGATAGTTATAGATAGATAGATAAATGGATGGATAGATATGTTTAGTCTGTCAGCTCTGCATATCCGAAGACATAGGCATCCATTCCACCCCGCCACCAGTTGGTGGCTGGGCAGCGGGCTGGAGATGGGCACTAGGCCCCGACTTTGTGCAGTCTGAACCCTTCCTGGCTGGAGGGGTCAGACTGGTTCCAGACACGTGTCCGTGATCACGTGCCCCGCCAAGGCTCGGGCCCGAGGGGTACACCAACCCTCGAGCTTCATCCAACGCGACCACTTTCGCGGCGGCCGGACTATACCTTAAGCTCTCCCTGCTTATGTGCCTACCCGCACACAGGAACATCCCACTCCCGTCTAGTCTCTGAACCTTGCCCATTTGCCAGGCTACCACTCGACAGCGGCGACGAATGACTACCGGGTCCGCTTAGCGGGAGCAGCGGTAGTCAACCGATTAGGAGCCGTGCGCGGGGTAGCCTTACAAGAAAGGACTTGGCTGCAGGTCACCCATGATTCCCTGCGTGGCCATATCCTTCGAGTTTTTACCGACGAGCGTTACCTCGCCTGCTGCACCTTGCGGTTTCCCGCAGGCCGCGGTCGAAGGCTCTTAGGGCTTTCCCGAACAGTTTGAGAGTGTATCAAGGACCCACGAAGGGTAGTCATCAACCCTGGACTGTCACGCTGCACACAGCTGGTGCAGGGCTGTAAGGGGGGGTGTGGATGTGCGAGCAAGACATAGCTTTGAGACTTGCCCGCGTGCCTAGCCCCCCGGATAGATAGATAGATAGACAGATAGATAGATAGATAGCTAGATAGATAGATAGATAGATAGATAGATAGATAGATAGATAGATAGATAGATGGAGCAGACCTGTGGATCCACCGTGCCCAGCCAGCCCTGCCCATCACAGCCCACACCGACACAACAAC
>WBZZ01004371.1:167500-210000 GCA_019918135.1 Paulinella micropora
TTTTAAATACTTTATTCCATTATTATTAAATGCAACAACAACAACAACAACAACAACAGCAAAACCAACAAGAACAACAACAACAACAACAACAACAACAACGTCGGCCGGGGATGAAAGTGGAAATTGAAGGCCGTAGCCATACACCATCTTGCATTTTAAATACTTTGGTTAAGTTTTATTATTATTATTATCAACAACAACAACAACGACGACGACAACAACAACAACAACAACAAGAACAACACTAGTGCACGTCCTCTGGCTCTCTTTTCCTCTATCTATATTTTTTGTTTTTGAGCCTCTGGATCATATAGTGCAGTGAGCAAGCTCTGGCGTCTCGAATCGGCACGAGATGACTAGATTATTTTCTGGAAGTGGCGTATATCTGGGGGTATACACACGAGTCGAAAGCCACACACCAACTTGCCACTGGTTTAGTTAATATTGATTATTGATTAATATTAATTAGATTGCTCTGCAACCGTTGTATCATTATCATTAAATTTTGCAACAACAACAACAACAACAACAACAACAACAACAACAACAACAACAACAACAACAACAACAACAACAACAAACAACAACAACAACAACAACAACAACAACAACAACAACAACAACAACACTACAACAACAACAACAACAACAACAACAACAACAACAACAACAACAACAACAACAACAACAACAACAACAACAACAACAACAGCAACAACAACAACAACAACAACAACACCCACCACCACAGCAGCAGCCGCAACGAACATTCCTGTATTTTTGTTGTTTTCTTTTCCATTTTCAAGTGTTATTATGGTGGTTTTGCTCCAGTTTTCTTTTTCTGTCCGAATTTGTGGCAAAGGTTTTCTACACTGTGCTATGCACTTTTTGTCTGCGACTACAAAAGGAATGAGATGGTTTGCGGTACTTTGGATAATAAAAACATTGTGTTTTCCACCACACACGTGACTTATGTGGCAGGCCGTTTTGCCACAACTCTAGCAACTTAGTTTGTGCCTTGCTATTTTTTCCTTTATGTTTAATAGAACTAACGAAAACGTTAAGAGTAATGATAAAGATACTTAAGCCTAAACTTAAATGTAAGGAAAAAATAAAGAAAAATATTTATGTGTCCAAGTGACTAGAGGGAGAGGTGGGAGGGAAAGAAAAATTTCAAGTACCAATTGCTCAAAGAAAAACCTGTGAGGTAAGAAACAAGTTAGTATGAGACTTGGAACTCAAATAGAAAAGTGTACCTGCGATGTAAGAAGCAAGTTGGTATGAGACTTGGAAGTCAAAGAGAAAATGAAAAACAAAATCAAAGCATCGAAAATAGACACAAAAATTTGTTCTACAAGTCACCGGTAGATGTCATACTAGTTATAAAGAATTGAAGCTAAAGGCATTTGATACAGAAATGAATGCTACAAAACATGTAACAAAATCTAGCACAAAAAATAGTATAAAGGAAAAAATAGCAAGGCACAAACTAAGTTGTAGCAAACGGAGTTCCCTGAGAAAAGAAAACCCCTGCGACATAAGTCACGTGTGTGGTGGAAAACACAATGTTTTTATTATCCAAAATACCGCAAATCATCTCATTCCTTTGGTAGTCGCAGACAAAAAGTGCATAGCACAGTGTAGTCCGCTTTTTACAAAGTACTTTGTGATGACAGCAGAAATTTTGTTTAATAGAAATAACGAAAACGTTAAGAGTAATGATAAAGATCCTTATGCATAAACTCAAATATAAGGAAAAAATAATAAAAAATATATATGTGTCCAAAACCACAATATGTGTTACTGCGGAAGCGACAATAAAACACGATTAATCTGTGAGCGCGTGTAATGATCAGTAGCAAGCAACCAACTGTAAGCAGCCCTTCTCATACAGAGATGGAAATTGTCTGAAATAAACATAGCACTGTCAAATAGTTGCTGGTCAATCAGCTGCGCAAGTAGGGCTGCACTGCCTTGCTGTATGTAGCGTCTCGCCGATGCGTTGGAGACCCATCTGCCCTCGAGCATAACAGTCTCGATGCCGTCACCACGCAAAATACCAAGAGTAGCAAGACCATGACGAAGACTGTGGAAAACGTAAGTAGATGCCACAGGGCTGTTGAGACCAAGAAGGACGAGTGTCTACTTGAAAGCGTTCCGGAGTTTGGTTGCAGAAAAGTGGAAGAAAGGTTGGTCAGGACCACGTCGAGAAAGCTGAATTCTCAACCAAGCCGCCACAAGTGTGCAACGAGCAAAAACAAACTGATTCAGGCAGGTCTTCGTGCAAGCAAGTCGTAGACTGAAGTGGTCCAACTGCACACCAAGGCGCGCATCCGTGACGTCCGCCACGTCCGAAACAGATAGGTCCACCACCTCAGATATCCTTAAGTAACATTCGAAGGTGAGAATCACTGCAATCGCGCAGTCGAGCAGTCCACGAGTAACCAAATGAACCGCAATAAGTCGAGTAAGAGGTAGGGTAAGAGGAGGCCACTGTGCTGGCGGATGCTGCCTCCTCCAACCACGCAAATCAGCCCGTGCACGGGGAAGATAAGGACTGAGCTCAGGTAGTAGCATGATAATGCCATACAAGCAGTTGTGCATAGCAGAGTAGCCCGATCCACCGCCCCCGCGCCGAAGGTACACTTCATGGAAAAACAACGAAAGCGCAGCATCCAGGTCTCTAAAACTAGCGATGTCGGGGAACTCAAGGGCGGTGAAGGCGAGGAAGTCTTGAACGTACTTTCGGTAGCGTTTTCTGGTAGCAGGTCGATAGTTGAATGAAGCAAGAAAAGATCTATCATTACTCATCCTCACAGCTATCACCCTCCTATGTGAGGCGCGACGGGCCATCTACCGGGTTCAAGGACGTGTGCACGTAGAAAAGTCGAAGGGTGATACCATGGGAGAGTAATGATAGACAGTCTGAGCATCAGTAAGCGGAGACGCCAGGAGGACGTCCGCCCCCTGTTAAGAGAATGAATAGCAACTTCGGAATCAGAGAGTAGAGTCAGCCTAAAGCATTCAATAGGATGGGATGCAGCCCACCTCACAGCTGCACTAGACGCCGCCATCTCAAGAGGGTTGATATTGGCTGTAAACCGCCAGCGGTAAGAGATGAGGACCATCCATGGCACAGAGGTAACCCAGTCGACCACTGGAGGTAGGCTCCGGAGATAGGGAAGGGGTGGCGAAGCAACAACTCCCATGCACACAGTAGATGCGTCAGATGCCACAATGCGACGAAAGTCTGGCGGCGAAAGTTCTGCAAACATCAGAGGTGCTAGTGCCGAAATGATCTCGAACTCACAAAGGACAGAGCGAGGTACAGGAGCAGGAAAGGTAGAGTGCTTGTAACGGCCCAGAAAATGGTAGAATGCAAAGAAAGCAATCAGTAGAGGACGCCTGACGAGGCAGCACCAGATCCAACTACCTAACAGCAGTGAGACCGAGCGAGGAGAGACCAGTACTTGTCTACCGCTGCAAAAGAACATCGAAGAGGAACGTAGATGAAGAGCACGCAAGTTCGCAACAGGAACACCAAACAGTTTCCCCACCAGTTGATGACCCAAGATTCGTGTGTTCTGGCTCGCACGCTGGCGCTTGGTCACCGCAACGATGAGGCAAGCCAATGAAATGACGCACATAGGCCCGAAGGGCCATGTCGACAGATGAAGCTGACAGACCAAAGAACGTGACGTCATCAATATAATCGAGTAGACGGATGCGGTTGAGACCAAATCAGTAGACCGACTGAGTAGGCCGGAGTATAGCATAGGAAGGTAACGAGAAATAAGATGTGAATGAAAAGACTGAGCTAGGAAGACAGCGTGAGAGAATCCCTGAGGAAGACAAATTAAAGCATGCAGGGATGAACGACACCGACGCCTGGGAGAAAAACAGGAGGCAAGCCCATAAATGGAACCATCCAAGAAGGAAGGAAGAAAGAATCATAGAAGTTCGATATGTCAGAAGTCGCAGCCCACAGCGATTCATGATCAGAAGGTGCGATGTCGAGCTGTGCAATTTAATGCAATCAGGGCCAGGAAGATCAGGGTCACTCGGGAGGAGGAAGAGACTACTATAGGTATTACTATAGCACACTTATCTTTATATTCATATATATAAATTTATCTCATTTCGCCATATTTCGCTCTCCTATTAATCAACAAAAACGAGCAAAACTAGAAGATTGCACTTTTTCGCAAACTATTAATACTAAGCCTCCTTATCCCTTTTCTTATTCTTTCTCGGTGTGCTGAGCCCCCTTATCTTTTCCCCCAAAAAAATGTGCTCTGTATTGAAAGTTGGTAAATAAAAGAATAAAAAAATAAAAACGTAACGAGATATTATTCAATAACGAGTGGGAGTTGAACCCGCGACACAGAAAGCCGAGTGTGAGCACCCTTCTCATTCGTCTATGATAACTTCGTCATAACACTTTGGCAACAAGCACACTCATAAAAATATACACATCCGACTTGAGAGAACATCTGGACAAAAGGTGAACTAGGAGCAACCGATGAAAAAGGAAAAATAAAATATTAAATCACGAATAAAAGGAAGAAGAAACCGCTCACGCATCTAACAGAAAAATGTTTTTTTTGTTTTCGCATTTCTTGTCATTTTTGGACTTCTTTCATTCCTTCAAAGAGATGAGCGACAGCGAGAGTGTTGATGAAGCGAGTAGGGAGGAGACCAAGGATTGGGATGAATATTATGAAGACAAATCAGAATCAGTAGTCAAAAGAGATAAGAGAATGATTGAAGATAAAATTGAAATACAGAAGAATAAAAAAAGTGAAATAGAAAACATAATAGATGAACTATACTCTCGCTTAAATTCAGTTGACGAAAGATTGGAAGTTATTGAAGAGAACAATAAAAGGAAGGAAAAAATAAATAAAGCAAAACGAAAGAGAAAAAGAAATTAGGATAATAAAAAGAAAGAAATGAAGTTGCTTGATAGTTGGCTTCTAGCAAAGAAACAGATAACGAAGAAGAGTATGCCAGAAATTTGATTGAAAACGGAAAATCTTTTGAAGATGTATTATTTGAATGGAATACATATCAAAAGAGAATTCAAAATAACTGAGTTGTCTTTTTTGTTGTGGTGCCTGCCTACCAGCTCACCTCTCCTAAATCAACACAGCACACACTCACTTCAGACAATATAATTATTTTTTATTAGTAAAAAAGCACTGGAGAGGGATACAAATCATTAGAATATATTGATTAGAACAGCTTTCAGGCACTACCCACACATGTGTTTTGTGCTTTTTTGATGTGTGGGTAGGCAATGCCCCCAAAGAAGAAGACCACCGCCACCGAAGCCGAGACCTCCGAGTCAGCCCATGCTACAGCCCCTGCTACAGCCCATGCTACAGCCACTGCTATAGCCACTGCTACAGCCACTGCTACAGCCACTGCTACAGCCACCGAAGCAAAGGCGGACGAAAAAACCGAAGCCAAAAGCCCTCTCGCCTCCTTTGGAAAAAAGAAATCTAAAAGTCAAAAGAAGCCACAGGAGTTGGATAAAAAAGTCTATATAGTATTCAAAGAAGGGCTAAACAATCCTGATGCAATTTATGATGAAGCAAAAGAAGGAAGACTAGAGGCAACTTGGATGGTTACCGCTGGAGAGGATGAAGTACCATACGTTGCCTTTGAACAAGGAGGCGTAATTCGTGTTTTTTAGGTCGTTTAAGGCCTTCAAGGGGTATTATGTCAAAGGATTAGTTCCTTTATATGCTAAGTTTGGAATCGTAAATCCTACAACTGAGAGTAAGTAATGCTACAAATCTAAAATGTTCTTTTGTCTTCGGACTCTGGCACTGGTACAAATATGTTGGACTCATCCAAGCTTTCACGTTTCAGTAAATGCTTTGTTTGCTTTTCCTTTGTTAATTTTTTTAATTCTTTATTAATATCCGGTTCGTCTTTTGTGTTGTCGTCTTCTTCGGCTGCCTCAGTCTTTAATAAGTGCCTTGGTGGCACGACTTCATCATGTGTTAATATAATCCGGTAGCCCCTACGGCCTTTTACTTTATATATTTGTTTGCTCCAAGTCTTACTGCCCTTTTCTAATATGTGCTTTTTGTTAAGTTTTCTTACCTTGTCTCCTTCTTTGAAATCAAATAAATTCTTATCTACATAATGTTCTTGCTTGTTAGTATCAGTGCCATTAAATTCTTCAAGTGGTGAGGCCTTAATAGTTGAGTGCTTTTTTTTGTTGTAATAATAAACAACATCTTCAATGTAATTTATCCAATCAAAGTTGCTATTATAAGACCATGTAACATGGAGTTGTTCTCGTAGAGTTCTTACAAATCTATCAACAATACCTAATGAATTATGGTCTCCAACTTCAACCTTAAAATGATTAATACCATTATTATCCATCCATTCTCCAACCGCTCCCTTAAATTCACCACCGCTGTCTGAGATAAATGCCTTGGGCTTTGGTAGTTTTTTGAGTGCTTCTAAGACAGTAGTTGAAAACTTATTTTTTAACGGGACGGCATAAGCATACCGACTATGAATATCAATCCAAATCAAAGCAAAATTATAATTTTTATTTTTTGTTGCGACTTTTGTCATTTCCATTAAATCAATATTTACCATATCTAAAACTTTATCTGCCCATATTGTTGTGCCACTTGTTCTGAGCTTTGTCTGCCGAAATATTTCCTGTGCTGTATCTTTTTTTGTTCCTCATCCGTTTTGTCTGAGTCAGGATTTTGTTGATTAATATTAGCAGTCGTATGTTTGTTATCCATGATATTTTAGAATTGCGCTTCGTGCTTTGCACTCTCGCTTATTCTAAAACATCGTTTTTTATTTCATTTTAAATTAATATCACCTCCATACGATGTTCATCAACAAATCGAAGACAGATAGAAGTGAAGTTGATAAACATCATTAGAATTTAAGAAATACTTTATATCTGTCTCTTGACTTTTTTCTTTACTCTTTGGTGTATTGTTATATACATTGACTGATATTTTTTCACTTCGTTTTTGCCGCCTCGCTGTTTTCCGCCTGTTGTTTCATAATCTTCGCTTTCTTCACTCTCACTTTCTTCTTCTTCGCTGTCATTCTCTGGCTTTTTTGGTGGTGGTGCTTTCTTTGCGGTTTTCTTCTTAGGCTTTTTAGCATTCTTTTTTATCTTTCTAAGCATATGATTAGCAATAACCTCAGACATATCAATTCCGCTGTCGCTGTCGCTGTCGCTTTCGTCTTCTACGATTTCGGGTTTTGCCAGTATTTCCTTAGCAACACCTAACTCAGCATCAGTTTCAATTATTTCATCTATGGTCTTATCTTTCAGTTCCCCCTTCTTGCGGAGCCGTTCGCGAGCCCATTCGTCCTTTCGCCGTTCAGCATTTTCCCTATTTGCTTGAACAGCCTTCTTCCAATTTTCCTTTGATGTTTCCTTTGACGGCATAATTTAGATATGCTTTTAATCTTTGTTGCTATAATTTAACAAAAATAAAATTAATTATTTAATAAATATATCGAACTTCAAGTCGCTCTTAGGACTTAATGAATTAGCAGTCGATAGTCTAAACATACTTAACTTAGATTTAACCAACACAAACATAGTCGGTTTAAACACAGACAGAGTGCCAGAAGATGCCGACCCCGTAAATCTTTATTTTACCGATGTGCGATTCGATACACGACTGGCTACCAAAAGCACAACTGACCTAAAAGAAGGACTTAATTATTATTGGACTGATAACCGCTTTGACACACGTCTCGCTTTAAAATCAACAACTGACCTAAAAGAAGGACTTAATTATTATTGGACTGATAACCGCTTTGACACACGTCTCGCTTTAAAATCAACAACCGACATCAAAGAAGGAAAAAATTTATACTATACAGAGCAACGAGTAAGGAACAACGACGAGGTCAAAGCCTCAACTCAACACCGCTCTAATACAAGTAATCCGCATCAAACCAGTTTATACAATTTGATAGACACAAACATATTCGCACAAGCGAGCGGTCAATACTTAACATACAACGATGTAGATGGTAAGTGGAGGAATACCACCCTCGGTTCAATTGATACACTTTCAGATGTAGTCATAACCGCACCAATAGCCACTAATAGTTATCTCACATATAATTCAATAAACTGGGTAAATAAAACATTTCCGATAAATGTTGATGAATTCGGTAATATTACTATGGGCGGATATTTGAATATAACAGGAGTAAATTTACTAAATACAAAAGATGTTGATGAATGGATATTTGAGCATAATGATAATAATAATAAAGTTTCAGCAGGTGGAAGTATAGATAGCCACAGCGATGTGACAAAGGTTCCCAGATAATCAATTACTCATTTATAGCACGGGGCAATGGAGAAACACTACATCACCCTTTCTGAGATTAGACGGCACTGCCAGTATGACGGGAGGGCTAAATATGGGTGGTTATGCTATTTCAGGGGCTTCTACGTATAATAGAATTAATCTCGCTAATCTCGCAGTTGATGGTTCGGTGGTCAAACTAACAGGAGACCAAACCATAGGAGAAATTAAAACATTTAGCAGTATAATAATGCGAGTGCTGGTCTTGATATGAAAAGTCAAAACATTACAAATGTAAATCAACTAAATGGCAGGTCTATCACAACTTGGCTATCAGAGCATGATGCGAACACGGCGAAAGTGTCAGCAGGTGGGTCTATTGATACTCATAGTGATGTGATTATAACAACAGCATCAGATAATCAACTACTCATTTATAGCACTGGCCAATGGAGAAACACAAACTCGCCCTTTATTAGATTAGACGGTACTGCTAGTATGACGGGAGGACTCAATATGGGAAATCAAAATATAACAAATGTAAATCTTGTTGATGGTGTGGATGTTTCTGTTCTTGATACTTCGACAGTTAAAACCTCAGGCAACCAAACCACAGCAGGAATTAAGACATATAGCAGTGGTGTTGAAATAACTGGAAATTCAATAAATTCAACAACAAAGGGCACATTCATCGTTTTTAATTCTACCAGTAATATCGGGTCTATTGCTAGTTTGGATATGAACACAAATACGTATTACAACTTTGAAATTTCTGCGAAAAAAATAAGTTTTATTATTGATGGGGCGATTGTCTCGGGGTTTAATGCTACTGGCTTAGATTGTAATAGTAGTCGGATTGTTAATCTAGGAGCACCACAAAATTCGAATGAAGCGGTAACTAGGCAATATCTGGATGGCAATTGTGTGAAACTAACAACAGACCAAACAATAACAGGAAGTAAAACATTTAATGGGGCGAGCACTACGATAAAATATCTAACTTTAACACAAACAGCTGATTTTAATAATCAAGTTATCATTAATGGTGGAAATATAACATATAATGGGGCTCGGATATTAAACCAAAATGGAGGAGATATATTCTTTTCACAGACATCAGGTGATATCAATATTTCTTATTTACTCTAAATACTGCTACAAGTGGAACCGCGAACCAAAGAAGTTATGTATTCACGAATGTAGCATTTGATGTAAAAGGAGCCGGTCTTTATATTTCAAAACTTTTGGATAATAAAAGTACTTCATCTGGCATTGTCCGTTTCAACAATGCTGGTGGTATGCGGTTTTATGGTGCTTTGGATATGAACTCAAACAACATGACATGTGCTGGAACAATTACTTCAACCGCAGGCATAACTACAACCGTATTAACGGCGAGAGGATTATTAACAGCAGATTGCGGTTGCAAGTTATCTATTCAAAATAAAGTAGGGAGGAAATGGACAGGGTATATTTCTGTGGATACAGACAACGCAGGATGGGGGATTTATATGGCTCAGCCGGGGACAGGTAAAAGTCTATCTGGAGGGTCTGCGGTTGCAGGCAACGATATTTCAGGCTTTGCTATAAGATTTAGGTCTGGTTTTGCTTCGGCAGATGGTTTTGTGTGGGAAAATTCTAATGAGCAATTGTTAATGTCATTAAATGGGGCAAACGGAACTTTATGGACAAAAGGATTGATAACGGCGAATGCGGGAATTACATATTCTGGGTTGCTAACGACCACAACTAATAATGGAGCGAAAATAGGAATTCAAGGACAAACAGACGGGACGAATGCGAGAGGAATATTTGTATGGGATACTGCTGATTCAGCATGGGGGATTTATATGTCTCAGTCTGGAGCAAATAAAACATTAAATGGAGGAACAGCACCAGCAGGAGGAGTAGGCGGAGGATTAACTTCTTATGCTTTTAGATTTAGAGAGAATAATTCTTCAACGAGTGGGTTCATATGGGAGAATAGTTCAAATACTGCTTTAATGTCTTTGAAAGCAAGCGATGGGCAATTATGGGTATCGTCTAATCCAATTCAATATTCAGACAGGAGAAAAAAAGAAGACATAAAAGAGTGTTTAGGCTTAGATTTTATTAATAAGTTAAATCCAGTCTGCTGTCGTATGATTGATGATTAAAAAATGTAGGATTGGCTTAATAGCACAGGAATGAGAAGAAATACTAACAGAAATGAATATGCTAGATTTCGGCGGTTTTATAAAAGAAACAATTATGGTTCCGTGTCCAAAGCAAAGAAAAGAATGCGAATTGAAGGGTGTGAGCGTTAATCCAGAAGATGTTAAATGTGTTGATAGTGGCGATGTCGGTTATGGTATAGGTTATTCCAAGTTTATTGCACCATTAATTAAAGCGGTTCAACAATTATCAGAAAAGGTAGTTAATTTAGAAAAACAAAATAATAATCTCATGCTTATTATAGAAGATCTATCTAAGCAACTTCTGAAATACGAGCAGTCGTTTTTTCAAATGTCAAACAATAATACAACTAGACTTCACAGACCACCGCCTATTATGGATATGGATGGCGAACTAACTCCAGAATTAAAGTCTCGTGTTCTTGAAGTAGAACTAAAGACTGAGGAAAAAAAAGTAGAGCACGAATTGGAGGATAACTGGAATTGTTGTTGTATAAAAAATAGGCCAACCGACAGCAGACTTATTAAGTACTTATTTCAAATGGGTATCATTATCGCCATTATAACCCTTTGTATCGTGAGGCTATCTGAAAAGAACTTGCCGTGCGAGGTTGCTAATACTTATGTCGGAAATTTAACACTATTGATTGGCATATGCCTTCCATCGCCTTCTAGTTCAAAGAAGTGAGCACTCGTATAGATGTATTTTATACCATGAAGCATCACTACCAGAACACATTAAAGGAATGGCTTCATCAAAACTAACACACCAATCACTCATAGGCTTATACAGACATTTAAATTTAGTTTCTATTCCTTGCTTTATACAATAAGCACAACTCTTATTCTTTTTTATGCTTACCCGCGAGCAAAAGTCGCATGCCGTCCGACCTAACACAGACCACATAAACAAGAATATTAAAATCATTTTTTTAATATATTATACAAAATATATGATGACGGAGCACAAATACCAAAAGATTATTTTTCTGAGCAATGATTTTGTGGGAAGCAAAACATTTAATAAAAATATTCAAATGTCATTCACACCAACCAAAATGAATATTAAGTTTATTCATTATACGAACGACCAGACGGAAACCAAAACCAGAATTCTTTATATGGACAGAATTGGAATTATTGGCACATTCGCTGATAGTAATACAGCAAACATTTCAAACCTTAGTTATAATTTAGGTGTCGTTGGATGGACGGACGGGCAATATACATTTAAAGTCCTTGAAACTGACAGCGGAAGTATTGATACAGGAAATTTAGCGGGAAGAATTGTTGTATGCTTAGAGTTTTTAGGCTGATATGTATCAACTTCACTCTCATTCGCTTCGCTCATTCTCGTTTGTTGATAAACATCGTAAAACCATTTAATTTCTTGTAAATGAAAAAAACGATGTTTTAGAATAAGAGAGAGTGCGGAGCACGAATCGCAATTCTAAAATATCATGCAGAAAATAAACAATGTCAAGGTGAAGCCAGTAAAACAAGAGGGTGATGGAAATAAAAAAGCAAAAGGTTATAAATTATTCAATGAGCCGTATGCTAATATATTTCTGCTAGCCCGTAAGAAGATCGGGAAAACGGCCGCACTCTTTGAAATACTGAAAAGGACAACCGACAGAAAGACCCGTATTGTAATTATCGCTTCAACAATACACAAGGACTACATTTATAAAGCAATCGTAAAGCACTTTAAGAACAGGGGAAACCCGATTGCAATTTATACCTTTCTTAAATCAGATGGTGTAAATGTGATAGACTATGAACTTGACAAACTGAACAGAAAGGACGAGCAACACGAAAGTGAAGTAAAACAGGACGAAAAGGAAATAGAGAAACCACAATTTCTTTATTTCGGAAAAGAAAAGAAAAAGGAAGAAGGAGGTGAGAAGAAAGAGTGACCAAGTAAGTATATTTCGCCATAGGTTGTTTTTGTTTTGGACTATTTAGGAAGTGGATTAAGAGATAAGTCCGTAAGTGATTTGTTAAAAAAGAACAGACACTATAAAAGTAAGGTGATTATGTCCAGTCAGTATCTGAACGACCTACGGCCAGAAGCCATTAAGCAGTTAGATTATTAGTTAATCTTTCCAGGCCAGTCTCAGGACAAAATGGAACTCGTGTATGAACACTTAGATTTATCTTTTGACTTTGACTACTTTCTTCAAAAATATCACGAAGCAACAAATGAGAGATTTAATTTTCTGCATGTTTCAAGTGTTGATGACGAATTACGGAAGAATTTTAATTTTCGTCTTAAGTAAAAAATTTAAATTAATTATTTTTTTCTGTATTATATATTTCGCTATCATTTATGGTAGTAAAAACAACTCGTATTGAAGTCATTCCAACAATCGGCAAACGAACAATTAACTCAAGCACAATGGCTGGAGGCAAAAAGAAGACTGGTCGTAAGAAGAAGCAAGAAGGCAAGGGACAGGCTGGCGGTAAAATTAACTGGGCCAAAGTAGGTAAAACCGCGATGGCTGTGAATAAGTTCCTTCGCGATAACAAGATTATTTCAAAGACTGCGAATGCACTTGGCGATGTCGGGGTTCCATATGCGTCTCGTATCGGGACTACCGCTGCAAAACTTGGGTATGGTAAGCAGAGCGGTCGTGGGGCTTTGAAGTTTTAATGATATTTTTGATATAAACGAATTGAAAATATTTTTTTGTTAATATACAATGGTCGCTAAGACTAAAAATGTGAAAAGGGCGAAAGTCCGTCCACCGCGGGTTTATAGGAATAAGAGCGGAAAGCCCTACATTATCCAGAAGGGTAAAAAATATTATCTTAATTTCGGTAAGCAAACAAATGATATGAGCACAATTCAAATTGTTAAACTTTTTATGAAATACTTGAACAGACCAAAAGCAAAGAAAAAAACAAAGAAGGAAGACTTAAGAAAAGTCCAGAGCCTGTCAGAGATTGAGCAGAATACGAGAACAGCAATTCAAGACCACTTAGACAAACTTAGAAAGGAAAAGTATGAAGGTATTGAAACCATAGAGAAAAAAGAAAGAAAGGCTCGGGAGGATTTAGACGAGGAGAAGAAGAGGCAAGAAAAAAAAGACATAGCAGATGCTAAGGAAAGACAAGAGATAATGGATAGGGAACACAAAAGAGAACTAGCGGATATTAATGAACGACAAGAACAAAAAGCCAGAGAACTAAGAAGGGATCAAAAACTCATAGAGGATGTAAAATATGAAGAAGACAGAAAAAATAGGATACAAGCATTACCACCAGTTCAATATCAATATATTATGCCACCACAGCAGGGACAGCCACAAGAACAACAGGCACAGCCAGAGGTCAAAGTTAAACCAAATCAAGAATTTGAAGAAAATAAAAAATTAATCATAAAGTCTGCAGTTTTTACTCAAGCAGATATAGATAATTGGGAACCTAGTAAAATACAAAGTATCGCGGAAAGAATAAAACGATTTCAAAAGCAACAAATAACAATAGATGATATGAAAAAAATGCTAGGAACACATGAAGCATTAAATAAAAATATAGGAAACCAACTAGAGGAGGCTAAATACAAAGCAATGTTAAAGAATGGATTGTCGAATAGTAATATTGAGAAAAAACTTACTATTAAAATTCTTGGTGAAGCATTAAGGGATAAACTTAAAAATGAAGGCCACGATGTTAAAGGTTGGAACCCAAGGGCATCATGGATAATAGACAAAATTGTAGAACATAAAATAGATGTAGGACAAAAGAAGGACGAAGTAAAAAAGAAACTCGCAGAATATTTGGGATTACAAATGGGAACTGGTTTAGAAGATTTGATTAATAAAGTGTTTTCTGTAGAAAACATTAAAAAGTATTTATCACGAAAAGAATGGGTTCATTCAATGAGAAAAAGATTATGTTAATGCTCTTATAAATAAATATAGAAATGAGCAACAGCCAGAGCAACCACAGCCAGAGCAACCACAGCCAGAACAACCACAGCCAGAGACACAGCAACCAGAGCCAGAAGTGCCACAGCCAGACTCCAACGAAGTTGAAGATGCAACATTCGGTCAGCAAGAGCCGCAACAAGATGAGCCACAGCAACACTCCAACGTAGTGAAGATGCGACCTTCGGTCAGCAACAAGATGGAGAGGGACGGGGACTAACGACTAATGAAATAGACGACATAATGAAAAGATATGGATGGTATCTCGGAGCGATAGCCAGTAATGAATTCTACAAGTTGAAGCCCGGAAGCAGAAAGCGATACGGATTTATTATGAACTTAGATAATCATAATCAAAAAGGGTCTCATTGGATCGCCGTATGGATAAGTCTAGATAAAGACAGGAGTGTTGAAGTGTATGACCCTTTAGCACTTTACGAGCCGACTGAAGACTTTCAACAACAAATGAAACGGCTAATAGATAAAAGCCATCCAGATAGTTATTTGTTAATGAAGGTTAATCAAGTAAAGCAACAATCAAACACCTCAGACACGTGCGGTTGGCATAGTATGAGATTTTTAATGGAGCGGGCGAAAGGTATTGCATTTAAATTCGCCAGTGGCTACACAGACTTAAAAGAAGAAGAAGTAGAAAAATTAAAAACACTGAATGGGTATGGCTTTGACACCTTTATTTAAAAGATAGTTATCAACTACACTCTCATCCGTTTCACTCATTCTCGTTTGTTGATAACAATCGAAAACCGATTAATTTTTTTCCAAAATAAAAAACGATGGTTTAGAATAAGCGAGAGTGCGAAAGCACGAAGCGCAATTCTAAACTATCTATAATATACAATGGATTACAAGGGAGGAAGAAGTTCGGATATCTATTACATAAATAGTAAAAATAGAATAACTGGAACAGACAGCGACTTTACGAAGTCAATATGAAGGGGCTAGACAATGCCACACATTGTAAAATTCTTCATATTTATGTGCCGAAATCGTATTACTCTGTGGCTTCACCATATGATACTTTTACATTATCCGAAGACGGGTATGAGGCTTTAATTACGATACCTGAGGGAAACTACACAATGAACCATTTAAAAAATAAACTGGCCGAGGTACTGACAACGGAAAGTCCAAATGACTATACTTATGTTGTCTCAAGCAACAATACAAACACAGAAGCGGAGGATGGCAAATTAACATTCAGTGTTTCAAATAACGGAGGTATTCAACCGCGGTTTTATATTTGATGGTGATACCCGTATTCAAGAGGTAATGGGGTTTGATAGAAACTCAACATATTTCTTCACTAATGATTTTATTAAATCGCCAAATGTAATTATTTTAACTGGTGAAAAAACTCTGTATCTTCAACCTGATTTGGTGAATGAAGGTGATAATCATGTGCTTCAAGAAATATACACAGCCAACGAAATTCCTTTTGGGTCTGTTATCTATGATGGAAGCGGGTCTGAGTATGTTAAAACATTGTCCGCTAATTCAAACAATGTATTTAGGTTTTATTTGACGGACGAAAATGACCCAGCAATAAATCTTAATGGTTTGGGAATAGTTATGACATTACTGGTTTATCGTGAAACTAATTATTTTAGTTTATTTAATTCATTCTTTAATCTGTTAAAGGCGAGATAAAGATATTTGACAATTTCACTTCGAGCTATTCGCACTCTCGTTTATTGTCAAACATCGGAAAAGGTAAAGTTAATGGGAAACGATGTTTTATGAAACCGCGAAGCGGGTGAATAAAATATCAATGATTTTAGAATTATTTATATTTTTTGTATACTATTATATATTCTGATGAATTAGTTAATTTACACTACTTCAAAAACAAAACAAAAAATGCCTGTCCAATATGGAGGAGAACTAGTCCATCAGACTAAGGAACTGCTAACTGGTAAGTATGAATTAGCTAAACTTAGCACTCGTGAAGGCTCGCAACCTGTTGCACTTACTACTGCTGGTGGTATGGAAAACACCTTCGAAATTCCTACTCGTCCTTTGAACCTTGCGAGGAGTGTGTTGCGATTTACTTACACTCCGTCTGGTGCGGGTGGTGCGGGCCGCTACAATCGTATCTATATGGATTGGTCTGTCTATGATTAAAACTATTGAATTGCGAAGCCGAAGCGGGCAGTATCTGTGTAATCTTCAACATGTGGGTAATTACACTAAGATGATTTGGAAACCCGAGATTAAATATGAAAAATTTATGGCACTTGAAAATCATGGTGCTGGTGTGGGTAGCGGTGCTATGCTTCAAAAGTGTAATGCAGGAAAAGTTGAAATTGGAACCGTAGCGGAAAGAGCGGCAATTACTGCTGCAGGCAATACTGCAGGATTGGTCGCTGCAGTTCAAGGATATTACAAAGTGCCACTTGTTAATGCCCGCCGTAATAATGATACCGCTCTCGCTGATAGCACTGCTGGAAATTATAGTTTGGTTAATATTCCTTTCGAGGAGGCTAAGTATTTCGAAGGCGGTGCTGATAATACTGCCACCCCTGTTATTAATGTTAAGTTTCCTTTGGGTATGCTGTTTGGCACTATTTTTGAACTGGATAAGACTATTGGATTTAATGAAATTTTGGATTTGCGGATTGTGTGGGCTGAAACCAACCGCTCTTCATTCTATGGCACTGATGTGAGTTCTATTTCCACTGGTGCTACCGCTACTACCGCTGGTGCTATCGTATCTAACCTAAATCTATTCCTTGCTGTTGAGACTGACCCGAATGTCATCCTCGGTGTCCAGCAAAAGATTGCAGGTGAAGGCTTTCCATTTAAGATTGAGTATCCTATTGCTTGGAAGCAAAGTCTTCAAACAAACCAACAGAACTATGTTATTAAGATGAACCGCTCGCAGGGTGAAAGAATTCGTCGTATTTATACTTCAGCCTTTCATTTCACAGAGAGTGCTAATACTTCTTTTGATAACGACAACAGATCTGGCGTAAAGGTTTTAAAATACTATTCAACCCTTGACGGCTCTCGTCTCCAGCAGTTTGATATTGACACAAAGGAAAATGAGGACTATATGATTTTGAAAGATAAGTTGAAGGGAAGTGCTATCCTAAACAGCGATGTCTATCATTACAACTGGTTCCATGTAGATACTTGGGACAATAATCGCCCGCTGTGCGATAAGGAAACTGACGGCTATGAAGTGAGCGGTTTAAGCCTAGATACTGAGAGGCGATATGAATTCGTTTCAACTACATGTAATGATGCGAGTGGTGCTGGCATAACTAATCTTAACCATTACACATTCGCCATTCTTCAACGTAGTGTGCTTGTTAAGGGAGTTGAAATTTTGATGAGTTAAAGATATTTTATTCATATACTTCGTATCTTCATAAACATCGAATGCAGTTAAAGTAAAGAATTAATAGATTAAATATTTTTTCAAATAAAAAAACGATGTTTTAGAATATAAACGAAGTGTTATAGCAAAAATCACGAGTGATTTTTTTATAAGAGAGAGTGCGACAGCACGAATCGCAATTCTAAAATATCAATGAAAACTCACCAAAGAAACTTAATCGCAGAAAATCCGGACGGAGAATTTATAAATGTCAAAGTTGGATATGATGGTGATATTGAAACAAATAATTTAAAAACCGCTTTTGGCGAAGCAGTAGTAGGTCAATTAACACCAGTTTTACAAGAAATCTTTCCATATACAATTAATACTAGGATATGGACAAAAACAGAAACAAAATCGTCTGTGTCATTTTTGAATAATATGGCTGAATTGAAAACAACTGCTGATGCTACGGCAGATGCTAGACTGGTAAGTAAAAGGAAAATAAAATATAGAACTGGAACAGGTGTCCTCGCTCGCTTTACTGCTATATGGACAACTGATTATACAAAAGATTACTATTCATATATTGGAATAGGAAATGAACTCGTTGATGGATTTTGTTTCTACAAAAATAGAGCAGGAATGAATATTGCGCATTGTAAAGGAGGTGCCGCAGTTTATATTGACCAAGCAGACTGGGACGACCCGTGCGATGGAACTTCTGCTATGCCAGACTTAGACTGGAGCAAAGGAAATGTATTTCAAATTCAATTCCAATATTTAGGTTTTGGTGCTATTAAGTTTTATATTGAAAATCCCATAACAGGATTATTTCAATTAGTTCATATGATTGACTATGCGAATGCTAATACTGGTGTAAGCCTGCGAAATACAACATTACCTTTTACAGCAGTAATGAGAAATGATGCAGCGACTGGAATACAAACTCTTAAAACAACGAGTGCCAGTTTATTCATTGAGGGAACTAATACGATAAACACAAGTATAACAAACGAAGTGGAAGGAAGTAAAGCAGCAAACACCACTGAAAGTCCTATTATTAGTATAAGAAACAAAGCGGTATTTGATGCGGGTGGTGCTAATTTAACCGGGATCTGTGGCAAAGAGAGAAAGAGACACTGATGCAAGAACCAGGCAGAATTGAGCGTGAACATCATGAGTTTTATTACGTAGACAAAAAAAACCAGCCCGACCTGCCCGACACGCCCTCCGGAACCACCGATTGTCTAGACGTCGACTCTCTCGCCCATTGCGCGCTTACCAGCAGCGCAAGCCAAGACTGGAACGCGCAGATCGTGGAGTTTAACAAGCAATTCACACTAGAAGTATTGCCTAAGAAACAGATTCGTCGATTTGACCTGATCCTCTGCGAATATAAATGGGATCCGCCAAACATCAAGAAAAGAGGGATCCAAGGGCTCAGACCAGATGTATTTCGGACTCAAGTCATGACAAAAGAGGGTGTAGCAGCAGAAATCAAAAAACAAATTGAAAAGATCAAAACCAAGGGCACCACACAAAGAAGAGGCAGGGATAACGGGGGGAGGCGGAAGAGGAACTGACTGGAGGAAACACACACACGAGCCGAGAAGCCCCCACCCCGCCAGTCTCTTCCCCCCCCCCCCCTCCAGTCTCCCTCTGCTCTTTCTCTCTCTGCTCTTTCTCTCTCTCTCTCGCTTCAGGCCCCCCCCCTCCACTTCTTCAGCGGCTGTCGCGGCTGGTCGGCCCCCCCCCTCCGCTTCTTCAGCAGCTGTCGCGACTGGTCGGCCCCCCCCCCCAGAGTGGCACCCGCCCCGGGGGGAATTTTGTCCCCCCCGTCCCCTCCCCTCCCGCGCGCGGCCGACCCCACGGAAAAAAGAAATACCGGCACGCAAATTTCTTTTTTGTGTTTGGTCTGGGATCGAACCAGCAGCAAATGGCAGACTACGCGTCCAAGTTTAGGACCGGGGCCCTGGAAGTTTACGAGCCACCTTACAATCCGCCCGCCGCGCCCGCCGCGCCCGTCGTAGCGGCCCACCGGCCTGTGCTCACGGACTCCCTGATGCAAGATCTTTTTGCTAGGCTCCAGGAGGTCTCGAACAGCCTCATGCTGTTACGGCAGACGTTGCAAGAACTGCGCCTGCCCGAAAATCTGTCCCAGCGGTTGAATACGCTGGAAGCCAAAATAGCGAACCTAGACAACCACCCGCTCACGGCCGGCCAGCCACGCCCGCAGTGACTCTTAAAAAGGAGCTTCTCTTTTTTGACGGACATTTGTCTAACCCCCGCGCGCTTCCTTTCGAACAGGCCCGGGATTTTCCGCACTCAGTTCTCTTTCTTTTTTTTATTCATTGTTAATAAAAAAAAGGCTTTCGGTGCTAACTTTTAAAGACAACCTCGGCCCCCCGGATCTCGTTCAAGACCTCCTTGGTATATTGGACGGACCCCTGAACGTCGTGGTCGCTGACGGTCTCCTCGCGGGCGTAAATGTCATCGATCCCCCCGGCCGATTCCGTGATGGCCCACACAAAGACCGACGAGAAGCAGGTGGCCAGCACGGAGATGTAACCCTGCGTGGTCGGGATGAGGGCAAAGGGCAGGTAGATGGTCCAGGCCCAGACCGAAGTGTAGGCAAAAATAGTCACGACGCGCGAGATCTCGGGCACGTAGTGCCCCGACACCCGGCGCACGGACTGCTCCAGCTCCAGCAGCAGGGGCTCGAAGTAGCACACCTGATCACGGGGCAGCTCGGACACCTCGAAACGCAACCGCGACAGCTGTAGCTGTGCGCCAAGCATCGCGGTCCGGGTGCAGTTGCCGTGTTTAACCTGCTTGAGCGAGTCCGCGCACCGGCACTCGGCACGCACGCAACGAAGGTCTAGCTGGCACGCGTGGTCGCTCGCGGTCCGGCCCTTCTCGGCCGCCTCGATGTGCGTGTCCAGGATGCGCTGCAGCTGCTCAATGAGACCGGCGACCTTTCTACGGGAATCCGTTTCTAGTGTGTCGCCCCGGCCGTTGTCGCCCGGGCTAGCCTGCGGCGTTCCGCCCAGGCGGTAGTGCAGAGCTAGGGCCAGGGACATCAACGCCTGGAGAAACATGTTGAATTCGCGGATGTTCTGCGTCCGCCGGGATTCGGCCCGGGCGTACACCGAACTAGTAAAGAAAGTCACGGCCGTCAGGATGCTGCTCGGCACCGTGGGGCTGATGCCGGGGATGTGCAGGCTGTTCCTCAGGTACAGCGACGTGAGTATGGCAGTGTAGATGCCCACGAACGCGATGCGCGACAGTGACAGCGACACGGGGTTCCACCGGGCAAAGTACGCGAGCTCCTGCAGCCAGGCCCTGAACCACTTGCGCAGAACAGCGCAGACGAACTGGGGCGTCTTTTCAGTGCTTGGCGGTTCTGTACCTTCACTTTCTAAAGGCACTGTCTTGTAACGCGGGCTTGAAGCGTTCTTGGCAAACATGTTCTGGCCTTGTTTCTTTTTGGGCCGGTGGCCGGAAGAGGGCTGTATGTCCAGCAAGCCCTGCATTCTTGTTTTCTTTTTCTTTTTATTGAAATGTTGGGGCCCTTTTCTCTCTCGGATGAAACTCTGGCAGGGTGTGGAGGGGGGGGGGGGCGCACACAATGTCTTTTTTGGCCTTCTCTCCCCTTTCCTGCATACGCCTTTCGTTTCGTCGTCGGGGTGGGGGGGGGAGAAAAAGTTGTTGGGGGAACGTCGTTGGGGGGGAAATGAAGGAGGGAACGTCGAAAGAGTGTCAAGGTTCCACTGCTTGGACCAACGCCTCCCCGAGCAGCCCCAGCGCCTGCAGGACCAGCCCCAGCCGCCGGATCGTAACGTCGTCTCCCGAGCGCTCCTCCAGCTGCCTCACACCCTCCGCCAGCGAGGCAGACAACTCTGCCGTCGGCAGGCGGCGGCGCTTGCGCGGGGGATCTGCCCGTACTACAGGTGCTGCCCGTACTGCCCGTACTTCCCGTACTGCCGGCACTGCCGGTGCTGCCCGTACTGCCGGCTTGCGCCCGAATTTGCGCGCACACAGGTTCCCGACAAAGAAGACGCGCCCGCTGGGCACGTGTTCGAGCACGGACAGGTTGCTGATGCCCTCACCACAGAGGCAATGGCTCCGGTGCGAGGCTGACCCGCGCAGGCACGCGGGCCTAGCACCACCGCCGTTCTCTCCGTCCCCTGTGTTGCCGCCGTTCTCTCCGTCGTCCCCTTGTTGGTAATTGTGCGTGTCTTCGTCCTCTTCGTCCTCTTCCTCGTCGTCGTCCTCCTCGTCGTCTTCTTCTTCTTCTTCGCCTTGTTCCTCAACGTACTCGCCGCCGTCCCTGCGGCTTTCGCAGTAGGGCAGATTACACTCGGCGGCGGCCTCGCACCAGGCCACTACGCGCTTTTCTCGCTTGTCTAGCAGGCGGAATTGGTCACGGTCTGCGTCGCCTGCCAGCGCGGCCAGCACGAGATCCAGCGGGTACGTGTTTTCGCTGTGTGCTTCCCACAGCGGCACGACATTGGCACGCAGTTCCTCGCACGGCGGCATAATCTCGCGGCGTGGCCCGCGGCGCTGCCTGGGCTTGGGATCGCTGTTTGCAAGAGCACGGCCCGACCTTGTCCGCATGAGCTACCACAAAAAAAAAGAAGCAAAGCCAATTCGTGCTTGGCGGGCACCCCTCGACGGAGTTACAACACACACACGCGTCTTTCTGGCGGTGATGATGGTACAAAGAATGCCCAAAGGCGCGTGAGAGGCTCTCCCCCCCCCCGGTGCCTAACCCACACCAGTGCGGCCCCCCCCCTCCACCGGTGCCTAACCCACACCGGTGCGGCCCCCGTCCGCGCGCGCGAACTCTCTTTTTTTTGGAATCGGGGGGGGGGCCGGCCGCACGGGGAGTCGAAAGGCTGGGGCACGGCCAGTTAGGGGCCAAAAAACACACCGAGCAAAAAAGTCTCTCCGAGTTCGCCCTTCCCAATTATGAAGCGTCCATCCACCGTGAAGCTGCACACCAGACGGCCGCGCGACAGCCAGCCAACAGAGGGCACGACCAAGAAGCAGACGCGCAGGGCCCAGGCGCACGGCTTCGAGGTGCGCGAGCTGCGTGACGGCCCGCCCGACGGTGCCTTGGTTATATCGTACTGGCCCACCGAGTACGAGTCGCGCGCCACGGCGGCCCGCGAGGCCCGGAAGGGCGGCGGCTCGGTCGAAAACTCGCGCGTGCAGTGGCACGACGAGGCATTGGCCAGCGACAGCCGCGCCGCCTGGTTTCTGGCGTGGGAAGTAACGGGCGGCGCCGAGCTGATCTCGCGGGCAATCCTGGGCGGCAAGCTGCAAAAGGTAAGGTACCACGCGCACGAGTACCAGGTCGGCAAGCGCGCCAGAGAGATCGACGGAGTGCTGTGGGCCGAAATCATCTACCGCGGCGGGGACCGCTGGCACGGCAGGAGCCAGTACGCGCCCGTGCCGCTGTTCGACGCAGAACTACGCGCGGCGGCCGCCGCCAATGACGGGCAGAGCCACGCCAAGCCCCGCGCCCTTGACACGTTCAACAACTTGAGGGGCCCTAAGTTCAAGGAACTCTGCAACGCCGCCATCGCCCGCCACACACAAACATTAGGAGAGACGCGGTCCGGCGCGATACGGGCGCTGGTGCTGGACTGGCACGACGGCGCGAGCTGCCGCGCGCTACGGGCCGCCAGCGGTGCGAGCGGTGCCACGATTTCGATAGATGTGCCCAACTTCTGCGCTGACGTGTGCGACGCGCTCGAGCAACTGCAGCTCCCGGGCGTGCACGTGCACCGCCGCTCGTTGCAGCAGCTGCTGGAAACCGCCGGCACAGAGACGCGCTGGGACGTGGCGTACCTGGACTTCTGCGACATGCTGCACGGCAACCTGCGCGGCCTGCGCCTGCTGCTGCCGCGCCTGGACCCGAGGCCCGGCACGCTGCTGGCGGTGACGCTGTTCTGCGGCCGCGGCGCGCTGGAAAGGCTGACGTTCTACGCGGGCGATATGGAACAGACACGGGCCGTGTACGGCGCCGAGCTGGCCGCCCTGCTGGGCCGGGAGGGCTGGCGGGCGTCCCTGCTCGACTACCAGCCGTCGGGGACCATGTGCTTCTGGCTCTTTCGGGTGTACGGCCGCGCGTCGAAGTGAACACTAAACAAAAAAGTTTGTTAAAGATTCAAAAAAAAAAGAATTGTTGGAATAAAAGCTTTCCTTGGTTCTTGTAAATGTTTAATAAAAACTTGTAGACCGGCCCTAGTAGCTCTCTCGTCTTAATCGAGGGGATCCCTAGTAAAAGAACCGGGTAAGGGGGGAACCGGGGGAGGGGGGAGTAAAAAAGAGGCAGGCAGTAGAAGAGAGCTGTCGTTTTCCAAGTTTTGTAGAGGTCACTGTATAGCAAAAAAAAGAACTAACATAGCAGGAAAGAAAGGCACCTACAATGTCTTGCTGTAGAAGAGAGCTGTGCATAAGGTCAAGTATTCCTTACTACACTATCAATCTGAGCTGGGCCTGGGGGGGCCTTAGTACTTCTCTTTACCCCGATAGTTACAAGGGTCTGAGTTTTGAGGCCGTGCTGACAGATTGGCACGAACTGCACAAAGACCAAAGCTCGTTTGCTGGTGTGCAGTTCTGGCACGACGCGACGAGTAAGGGACTAGAACAGAAGCGCGTCTGGGAGTGGCGCTGCGTAGAAAAGGAAATACTGGGAACGCAGCGGTGCTCCAATTGTTTCCCTGAACGTGACCTAGCAGCGGATCTAGCTAGAAAATTGTCCGGAAAAGACTGGAAGGGCTATGAATACGTTCTGACGGATCTCCGGCGCATGTTTGAAGCTTGGTGGGACCTGCGCCGGCGTCCTAGCAGCGAGGAATGGGTGTTTGTGTGGACGCAAATCAACGTCAGGCCAGTGCGCCCCGCCGAGCTCTGGAGCAATGCAGTGCTCGCTTCTATGCGCACGCACGGTTACGCGTTTGCCAGGAGCGGGGCCAGGATCGAGAACAGTTTCTTCATGCTGAGCAACCGCGCGAACGGCTTGCTCCCGATGCTGCTGCATGCGTACCTGCGCCCGTGCATCGAGCTGCTGGGGCCGCCCTTTTCTAACATTCGCCATTCGACCCTAGCCTTCCGCCAGCAGTTAGCGTTTGCTTGCCTGCTTAGGTGGTTGAACATGCTGATCGTAAAAGATAAGTACAGGTCCTTTTGTTCGCTGCCTACCGACGGCCCGCCTAACATTACACAGCTCGGGCCGCTACACAGGAATGTCTACGAGGCTCTGGGCAGTACTGAGAGTGCGTACGAGTTCATGAAAAAGCTGCTACAATATAATCTTTTCAAAGGCAAGCCCTCGTTGCCGCTGCTGACACCAGACAACGAGCCCGTTAACATTGAAGCCGAAGTCCCCGCGCTACCATTCACTGTTCCGAAATCAAACTTCAGCGCCTAAGGTCGCGTGTCCATATAAGGGAGGGGCGGCCCCTCGTATATTTTGTTTGTCGCCAAGTTCGCCGGGTTCCGGAACTTTAAAAAAAAGTTTGGTCATTTCGGCAATTTGCGTTAGCTTGAAAAGCAAAAAAATCGGGAGACGACTGCGGGCGGGGAAATTTAATATTCTTTGTAATTTTCCCCGCCCGCCATCCTCTCCCGATTTTTTTGCTTTCTAAGCTTACCGTATTGCCAAAATCGCTTTAAAAAAAGCCGTTCGGTAGCCGCAGAATCCGTCAAAAGCCGTTTCGCACAAATTTGCCGCAAAAGACGACCGGAAGCTATTTTGCCGTGAAGTTTACCGGGTTCCGGACAGCTCAGAAAAAAAATAATTTGTCATTTCGGCAATCGCGTTAGCTTGAACAGTAAAAATTTAGGGAGACGACTGCGGGCGGGGAAATTTAATACTCTTTGTACTTTTCCCCGCCCGCCATCCTCTCCCGATTTTTTTTGCTCTCCAAGCTAACGCGATTGCCGAAATGTCCTTTGCTGAAAAAAAAGCCTCCCCCCCCTCTGGGCGCCGCCCCTTTTCTTGCCCTTTCCCTTGGCCTGACAGTTTCCCGCCCAGGGTGCTCGGGTGACGAGCGGCAGGTAAGTTCTCCACAGCCGGCAGCGGACATCCTTAGGGGTGTGGAACCGGAGTCGACGACAGAGGGAAGGATGAGAGACCGCCTTTCACTCTGGCTGCTCCTCGGGGCGGCCGGGTCCGGGGCGGCTTGTGTCTCTAGGTGCCCCGGGGGCGCCACGATCCTGGAACTCACGACCGCGGCGCCGGGCGATACTTTTGTCTGGCCGCTGTGGCCGCCCGCCGGCGCCCCCCGACGCTCCTTGGCCCAGGTCGCCACCGCGTTCATGGTTAGCTGGGGGACGGCTCGCCCTCTAGCTTGTGCCAGGACTCGGGCGCCGCCCCGTGCGCGCACACGTACCCCGCCGCCGGCACCTACGTGGTGACCGCCGACCCCGGCGAGCCAATCCGCGGCTGGGCACTAACGCCCGCGTGGCATGCAGCGGCGCCAGCGGGCCTGCGACTGGACGCGATCTGGCAGTGGGGAGAGCTGCGCTTCCACGAAACCAGTGGCTACCACCTGTACGGGGCGCCGGGCCTCACGTACGTGCCACCGTTGGCCGCACTGCAGGACACGGGGTCCGTGCGTTCGTGGGACTACAGCTTTACGCAGCTGACCACGCCCCTGCCCGTCGACCCTAGCCACGGCCTGGACGTGTCGGGCGCACTGTCGATAGTCGGCATGTTCGAGAACTCCCGCGGCCTGGTCACACCCTCGGCGGTGCGCGCCTGGGCTACCCACCGCCTGCGCAACTCCAGCCGCGCGTTTGCTAACCTGCCGTCCTTGGTGTCGCTCGACCTGTCGCGCTGGAACACCACGGCGCTGCAGGACGTGACCGAGATGTTGGCGGGCTGCGAGGCGCTGACGAGCACGGGGCTGCAGGCCTGGACCGTGCTGCCGAACCTGCAGCGTTTCGCGCGCCTGTTTGCCGGCGTACCAGGCGCCTTCGACCTCTCACTCACGGGCTGGAGCACGCCTGCCCTCGACGCTGGTACGGTGGACTGCACACGGCTGGCTCCATACACGCGGGTAGACCAGACGCGCTGGCCCGCCGCGTGCTCTCGCTCGCTCTTCTATGCTCTAGTGACCGTTATCGGCCCCTTCACGCTAGTGTTGTCACCGACCGCTGGCTCCGGTGCGGACGGCACGTACGGTGTGGATTGGGGGGATGGATCCGCCGCCCCACCTGCGTGCATGGTAACGCCGCGACGTGCACGCACGCGTACCCCCGTCGTGGCGACTACTGGCTGAAGCTGGCCGGCCGGGTGGACGGCTTGTGGTACGTACGGGGCGCGAGAGTGACGGAGGTGTTGGCCTGGGGCGACGTGCAGCTGTACCACCCGGCCGGCAGCACCAGCGGCATGTTTGGGGACTCACGGAGTCTGCGCTACACAGCGCCGACGCGGGGCACGCGGGCACTGTTAGGCGTGGCGCCCGAGTACCTGCTGGCTGGCGCTGTTGGTTATACAGGCGACGCGCGCGACTGGGACTGGTCGTGGCTGACGCCCGCGACGCATCCCGATGGCTTGCGCGGGATGTTTGGGGGTTGCACCAAGTTCAACCAAGACCTGAGCGGCTGGAACACGAGCGGCGTAGCTAGCCTGGCCGAAACCTTTAGAGATTCCGGTTTTAACAACTCCATCGGCAATTGGGATACAAGCCAGGTCACAACGCTGAGGGAGGCCTTTGATTCGGCGGTGGCTTTTAACCAACCGATCGGAGGCTGGAACGTGAGCCAAGTCACCAGCCTGCTGAACACTTTTGCTAACGCGCGGGCCTTCAACCAACCGCTCGGAGGCTGGAACGTGAGCCAAGTCACCAGCCTGATTAGCACTTTTGCTAACGCGTGGGCCTTCAACCAACCGCTCGGTGCTTGGAACACCTCGCTAGTAACTTCCATGAGTGGGGTCTTTTACAGTGCTAAAGCCTTCAATCAGGACATTAACAGCTGGGACACTAGCAAAGCCACCTCTCTGTATCTAGCTTTCGGCTGTGGCCAGCTCGGTACGTGTGCATTCAACCAACCGCTAGACCGCTGGGCTGTGTCCTTGGCGGCGGCACAAGGGGGTCTGTTGAGCATGTTCGCCGGTAACTGTGACTTCAACCAGGACATCCAGACCTGGGATGTCTCGACGTCACCGTCCGGTGGCATGGTATGCTACGAGATGTTCGGTAGCTACCCTCAGGTGGTAACAGGCAAATGTATGAGGCGAGCCGGCCTGCCGACGTTCTGCCGTGAAAATATGCCGGCTTATCCGTGGGGGTGTGGCTACTTGTAAGATTAAAAAAAGGCGGAGACGAGGAGCGCACAATTTGCCGCAAAAGACGGAGAAGGATGTTTTCAACCCCGACGCCGAGCTGGAAGACCTGCCGGAGTTGCACGCCCCGCGCCCAGCCGCCAGCACCAGCAACATTCGCTCAGCGCGCGTTGGCACGCCAAAGCTTTGGCAGAGTAGCGATGCGCGGGGGGGTTCCGTGCATCTCTTCGCCGCCCTTGCCGCGCGTCCCCCCCCCCCGTGCTCCCGATTTTTTTTCTCTCAAGCTAACGCGATTGCCAAAATCGCTAAAAAAAATTCGGTCGGTAGCCGCAGAATGCGTGAAAGATTGTGCGCACAAATTTGCCGCTAAAGACGGTAAAGATTGTTTTGTAGCGAAGTTTACCGGGTTCCGGACAGCTCAGAACAAAAAAATCGGTCATTTCGGCAATTGCGTTAGCTTGAAAAGCAAAAATTTCGGGAGACGATGGCGGGCGGGGAAAATTTAATACATTTGTAATTTTCCCCGCCCGCCAAGGTCTCCCGAAATTTTTTCTGTTCAAGCTTTCCGTATTGCCGAAATGTCCTTTGCTGAAAAAAAAATTCGGTCGGTAGCCGCAGAATCCGTCGAAAGATTGTGCGCACAAATTTGCCGCAAAGACGGTGAAGGTCGTTTTGTCGCCAAGTTCACCGGGTTCCGGACAGCTCAGAAAAAAAAATTTGTCATTTCGGCAATCGCGTTAGCTTGAAAAGCAAAAATTTCGGGAGAGGATGGCGGGCGGGGAAAATTTATACTCTTTGTAATTTTCCCCGCCCGCCAAGCTTTCCCGATTTTTTTGCTCTCCAAGCTTACCGTATTGCCGAAATGTCCTTTGCTGAAAAAAAAATTCGGTCGGTAGCCGCAGAATGCGGTGAAAGATTGTGCGCAAATTCGCCGCTAAAGACGGTGAAGGTTGTTTTGTCGCGAAGTTTACCGGGTTCCGGACAGCTCAGAACAAAAATTTTGTCATTTCGGCAATCGCGTTAGCTTAAAAGCAAAAATTTCGGGAGAGGATGGCGGGCGGGGAAAATTTAATACTGTTTGTAATCTTCCCCGCCCGCCAATGTCTCCCGATTTTTTTTCTGTTCAAGCTTACCGTATTGCCGAAATGTCCTTTGCTGAAAAAAAATTCGGTCGGTAGCCGCAGAATCCGTCAGAAAGATTGTGCGCACCAAATTTGCCGCTAAAGACGATGAAGGTCGTTTTGTCGCCAAGTTCACCGGGTTCCGGACAGCTCAGAAAAAAAATTTTGTCATTTCGGCAATTGCGTTAGCTTAAAAAGCAAAAATTTAGGGAGACGATGGCGGGCGGGGAAAATTACAAAGATTATAAAATTTTCCCCGCCCGCCAAGGTCTCCCGATTTTTTTTGCTGTTCAAGCTTACCGCATTGCCAAAATCGCTAAAAAAAATTCGGTCGGTAGCCGCAGAATGCGGTGAAAGATTGTGCGCACCAAATTTGCCGCTAAAGACGGTGAAGGTTGTTTTGTCGCCAAGTTCGCCGGGTTCCGGACAGCTTAGAAAAAATTTTTTTTTTGTCATTTCGGCAATCGCGTTAGCTTAAAAAGCAAAAAAATTTAGGGAGACGACGGCGGGCGGGAGCAAATCCTTTTTTTTTAAATTCCTCGTAGTGACTTTCTTGCAGTCCACGTAAAACCGCGACGGCCAAATTAGGCGTGTCAGGACGGGTAGGAAAACAAAAAGCGCAATCCCCGCCCCCCAAAAAAAAGAAAGCGGTCAGGCATGCAAGAAGCAGCGAGCACAGTCGCGGCCCTGTGTTCAGTGCCGTTGGGCATGGCCTGCATGCTCCGCCTGTTGCTGGTCCCGCTGCCGGGGGCTCGCACCGTGCCCGTCGTGGCGTTGCTAGTTGGCTGGACCACGGCGCACCTGTGCATGTTGCTTCTGTCGCGGGCACCCGGCTCGCACGCCTGCCCGCGTTACCGGACCGTTGCGGTGGCCTGCGTGCTGGCCCTGATCTGGCCGGTGCGGGCCGAATTACATGCCCGCTCGCCCACCGGGCTGCTGGGCTTTGGCCGCAAGCACAACGCGGAGAAACTCTCGTGCGCTAGCCTAGCGCTGCTGTCCGTGCACGTGGGTGCGGTCGCTTTTGCGCTGTACAAGTCTGCCTGGCCGGTCCAAGCGACCACGGCAGCTTACCAGGCACTGAACCTGCACAGACTAAATCGGGACCAGCGCTGGATGGCGCGTCAGGCGCGCGGTGGTCTGCACAACGTGCCCCTGCGGGTGGCCGCCCGGGTGGCGTACGTCCGCGCGCAGGCGAGGCTCACGCTGCAGTGGCTGTTGTGCGCCCAGGCCCTGCACGTGCTGTACGCGCTTGTGTGGGTCACGCTCGCGACGATTTCTTGCAGCGGTCCGCCCGCGTTACTGCTGGCTACTATCAGCAGCCTGCTCGCTTTTTCCGAGCTGTGGCTGTGCGCCCGTCAACTGCGCATCTACCACGAGGCCCGCGCGGAAGCCGTCAAGCGCAGGCGGGCGCGGCGCGCCGAGAGCTGCAGCGACCTCCTGTCGATCTCGACGGCATGACAGACAGACACACAAATGTTATGAACTCCAAGGCATTTTTTTAATCTTCTTAAAATTTCTAGTGCGTGCCTCCTTTTTTTTTTGGTTCGGTGTGTCCGTTAGCTTGGTGCGAGGGTTGGGACGGGCGGCACGACGAGTTCGGCCCGCAGCAGCGCGGAGCCCGCGCCTAGCCGCCAGGCCCTGAGTTCTTCCGTTTCCTTGGCGTCCAGGCTGAGCAGCGCCAGCCGGCGCCCGCGGGCAAGCAGTTCGTCGTCGACGTCGAGGCGGGCAAGCCAAGCGCGAACCAGGTCACGTTGCTCCGGCGTAGAGCTGCCGGCCTTGTACACGGCGCCGTGCCTCAGCAGCAACCGTAGGAGCTCCGGATTTGGGCTCGCCAGCCCCGCGGCGCTCATGAGCGCCAGGAGGCTGGGGCCCCGCACTTGGCAGAAGCGGATCGGGTTGAAACGGCGCCGGGCGGCGGCGCGCAGGGCGCCGTGCAGCACCCGTGCAGGTTCCTGGGAATTGTGGTGCAGCACACAGAAGAACGCGATGCCCGAAGCCACGTGTGGGGCCAGCAAGCGGGGGCTCTGCAGAACGACGTCTACGGCGGCCTGCACGTCCTGGACAGCACGGGGCACGACGGGTTGCATGGCCAGCTGCAGCAGCGAACAGCTCTGGCTGCACCACGAGGTATCAACCCTGGCCGCAAGCGTCAGGTAGTACTGCAGTGCCTGGAGGTCGTTCCACGCCGCCGCGTGCACGACCGCCGGGGCGTGCAGGCTGCCGGCCCAGCTACCAGCCATGATGTTTTCGGTGTACACAATAGAGCTGAGCTCTCGGCCCAGCTCCCGGAAGAACCTCTGGGCCCGCCAGTGGACCGCTCGCTCCACCAGGCGCATTTCTCGGACCAGCAGTTCTAGCAGCGGGAACGAGCACGCCCTGCTAAAACTGCGCCGGTACATCGCTTGGAGTTCTTGGAACACCTTGGTCAGCTGGAAGCTGTAGCACAGAATAAACTCGAGCACGTTGCTGCCGGCCGGTTGGCGCCAGAACGCCAGGATGCAGTATTTCACCTCGGGCCTCGAGCACGTAACTGGTAGCAGATTGAGCGTGCAGTCCAGGTAGCTTTGCCAGCTCGCCCTGAGCTCGTTCGCGACCTGGGCCGCACGTGCGGGAGCCAGCAGATAACACGCGTGTTGCCTCATCATCGCGGTGCCTGTACACAACCACGCACACCTATCTACAAGGCACAAATCCCCTCCCTTTCCCCCACCCACCCTCCCAAAAAGGATCGTGGGCGGGGGGGGGGGGGCAACCACCAAAAAAAAGAAATACGGCCCCCCCCCACACACACACACAAAACCAGACGCGCAAATCAAGGAGAGAGTGAGAGAGGGGGGGGGATGTTTTCTCTGCCAACAAGTGGAAAGAGCAGGGATTGCGGGAGGGGGGGGGCCGCCGAGAGATAGGATCGTTCCATCGGGTTGGCTTTTCTTCGTAACCCTCCCTCCCTCCCACCCTTCTCCACGTTTGCGCAGTCTTGCTTCGCCAGAAAAAAAAGCAAAATCCTCATTTCCTCCCTCTCCCTCCCCCCCAACCAAAAAGGAGGAAAGCAACAAAAAGAAAAAGAAATCCGGGCCACAAAGATGAGCTGGACCGAACGCGTGCAGTGGGCGCTGCCCAAGGCCGAGAATCTCGACAAGAACATGATCGCGTGGATCGTCGTCAACAGCGCGAGCGCGCTGCTGCTCGTAGCCGCCGCGGCGTGGCGCCGGCCGTGTTTTGTGCGCACGGAATACCGCGCGGCCGTGGCGTTAGCGGCTCTGCTGCACTACTCGGTGTGGTACGCGTTCTTCTGGCTGCCCTGGACCAACGAGGGCTCCGAGCCAATCGCAAGCCAGCCATGGGCGGCCGGCGAGCTGCTGTTTGTCTGCGCCGGGCTGTTCCTGTACGACAAGCCGTACCTGCAGAATTCTACTTCGCTGGCGCTGGGCTGCGCGCTCATGTACACGTCGGCAGCGGCGCTGGCGCTGGCGGCGGGATCGGCGGCGGCGGCCTGGGCCCTGCCACCCGTCGCGCGCGCGCTGCTGCTCATTCCGGCCGTACAGCGCGGCTGCCGGCGGCTGCTGGAGAAAGCCGGCTCTCAGTACGCGTCGCTGACCCCGCGGCGGCCCAAGGGCTGGCTGATTGGCAAGGTGGCCGCTGTGCTGTACGGTTCGTGTGTGCTGGGGTCCCTGGGCGCGATCACGGAACACATGAAAGGGGCGCGCCTGCTGGCCTTCTCGGCCACGCTCGGCTTGCTGGCCAGTACGTGGCTCTTGTTGTTGCAGCCGAGAGCCGCGGGAGTTGACATCGTCCCGCTAGCCGAAAACAAACCCCAGTACACCGACAGCAAACAAAAGCCCGTCGAGATCAAACAATATCTACCAAAAGTCGGGGAGGACGAAGACGAAGAAGGGGAAGAAGAAGAAGGGCCGTGAGCATTAAAAGACATACTTGCTTTTAAAAAAAAGTTTCCCGGGCCTGAGATGAAGAGAAGGCGGACCGGCCGTGCAAGAAGCGACCGGGGCAAAAAGTGACTTGGTAGTGCAAAACGGCCTAGGACCGGAGCATACGGCGAAAAAAGGTGACTGACGTTGCAAAAAACGGCCTACCGGGGCGGGAGATAGTGGGGGAGGGGGCTTTTGCCAGGGACGATTGGTAGTTTTCTTTTCTGGTCGTGCCCCCCCCCCCCGATCGCGCCAACGGAGGGAATAAGGTGTGGAGGGGACAGGAAGGAAGGAAAACAGGGAGTCTCTGCCTTTTCCCCTCCCACCCGCGCTCCCTTTTTTTGTGTCGTAACTGGCAGAGTGCAAGCCGGACCATTTTGTTTGGGGAGACCAGGCTCTTATTTGTGCTGTCTGTTGGCAAGATGTCGTCCGGACGGGAGAACGCGAGCAAGATGGGCTGGCTCGCTTTCCACTGGGGCAACGCGCTGGTGCTGTTGGCCCTGTGTTGCAAACAGTGGCTGCGCCTCCGACGCCTCGCGCCACGTCGCGCTGCAAATATCACGGAGGACCCGCCGCCCGCCGTGATCGTGGGCTACAGCAGCACTGCGGTGCTCAACACCGACCGGCCGCGGACGGTGGCGTGCCTGGCGCTGCTGCGCGCGATGCTGTGGACCATCTTTTTTTGGCTGCCCTGGGCGCGCGGCCGCCAACCCGCCGTGGGCTGGGCGCTGAGCGAGGCGGCCGTGTTTTCGGTGGTGCTCTTGTTGTTCGCGCGCGCCTACGACCCCGGCCGCGACTTGCTGGAGTGCGCCTGCGCCCTGGCGCTGCTCGTGGCCTACACGGTGATGACAGTGGCGGCCGTGAAGTCGGTGGTGGCGGCGTGGCTCGTGGTACCGCTGGCCTTGCAGGTACTCGTGCAAGGCCCCGTCATCGTACACTCCGGATTCGAAGCCACGCACGGCACGCTCGATTTGCTTGTTGAGAACTTCTGAGCGTTGGGGCACGTGCAGGGCTAGCGCTTGCGTAAGCTGTTGCCGGAGGAATTGCTGGTAGATGCGATAGAGTAGTTGCTCGAACAGCTCGATACGCCGGAGGGGCTGCTCTTCTTTGAGGCAGTTGTCCATAAGTTCCGCCCAGCCGAGAGCTTCCGTGGGCGCAGAGGCACAGTGCTTCTTCGGTGCTGGTCTGGCCTTGGGTCGCTTCGTGCGCTTGGCGGTCTTGGAGTTCACGGAGGTAGACATAGGCTAACACAAGGTAGAACAAAAACAAAACAAGCACCAGCTGCTGTGCAAAGGTTATGCGCAAAAAGTCCATTCCGCCGAGTAAGGTTTGTGTGTGAATTTGTAAATGAGTGTGCATTGGTGAATGTGTAAATGTATGTGTGAATTTGTGTGTGTGGTTGTACGTTTCTTGGCAGGTTTTGGTTGGTTGTGAGTGGTTTTAGAAAAAGGGTTGTTTTTTGTTTTTGTGTGTGTGAAATTGTTGTTGCAGTTTTAAGACGGTTTTTACGCAAATGGTCGATTAGCCAGAGCTTGAGAGTGTGCGTGTGTGCTTGTGTGCGTGCGCTTGTGTGTGTGCGTGTGTGTATGTGTGCTTGTGTGTGTGTTTGTGTGTGTGCTTGTGTGTGTGCTTGTGTGTGTGCTTGTGTGTGTGCTTGTGTGTGTGATTGTGTGTGTATGTGTGTGTGCTTGTGTGTTTGTGTGCTTGTGTGTGTATGTGTGTTTTGTGTGTGTATGTGTGTTTTGCGTGCAACCATGCAGGTTTGGATTGTATGTTTGGGGGAGGGCCTGCTTGCGCTACGTGCTCACAATGTTGCAACTCTCAATAGGTTTTTTTCGAAGCACAATGTTGTTTCGGTTTTTTCCACGGCAAAATGCGTGCTCGATAATCGTGGCCCCCTCCCTAGCTTCCCCCCACCATTTCGCTTTCCTCCTTTTTTATTCACTCTTGCGTTCTTATACGATTTGAATTCTACGCCTGCTTGCGTGTATGTTTACCGAATTGATTGTGTGTGTGTGTGCGTGTAGGTGTGTGTATAGGTGTGTGTGTATAGGTGTGTGTGTATAGGTGTGTGTATAGGTGTGTGTGTGTAGGTGTGTGTGTATAGTGTTTATCCGACTTTGATAAGTATTACAAATGAAGATAGTAAGTCGTGTGTAGTAAGAATGGTGTTGAATGGAACACTTACTGGAGCAGGTGTTGCAGATGTTGATTCTAAGTATTCAATTGTAGATACTGACATAAAGGCGAGTGCTATCGCAAACGGAACAACAATTTTTAAACTTTACGTAAATTCTCAATCAACTCAACAAATAAATCTTAGAAATTATGATATATATTTGACTCCTAATGATGTATTGACTTTTACACAGAAATCCGTTGGAACTGCCAATAATGGTTCAAATGTCAATGTTATCGCTAATTTTATTGAGGACCAATAGATATTTGTTTCAGACTACGTCTTCAACAAACATCGTGAAATGTAAAGTGAAAAATTGAAAAAAAAAAACGATGTTTTATGAACCGCGTAGCGGGTGAATAAAATATCACAGATATTTTTTACCGCATCTTTATTATTAAAATAAGGTTGTTGAATTAAATATTCAAGGTATGGTTTATCAATCTTAGCAACATCTTCAATTTTCATTTTTTTATACTTACCATATTGAAGAAAAATATCGGTTTCATTTTGCTGGTCTTCTTTCTTTAATATACATCCTTCTTCTGTACATGTAGCATTACATTCGCCTTTATTTCGGTAATTCCAGTCTCTTTTAAATCAGTTGCCTTAAAAGGTGTGCTTTCTTCTTGCTGACCGAAGGTTGCATCTTCAACTACGTTGGAGTTGTCCGTTATGGTCCCAATCGAATAACTACTTTCACATTGTCATCCCTCTTGTATTGTTCATAGAAAGAAACAATGTCAGGTTTAGTCCATTTAATTGTTGGCATTTTGACATTGCCGCTGTCAATGTTCCATTTTTCAATTTCATTCAAGTAGTCTTGTTTGGTGTTCAGGTCAGTCATGATATTTTAGAATTGCGCTTCGTGCTATGCACTCTCGCTTATTCTAAAACATCGGAAAAATTTTAAAGAAAAAATAATTAAAAGAAAACGATGTTTTGTGATGACGAAGTCAGAACAAAATATCAAATATTTTTTTTTACTTCACTTTTAATGTCTGTAAATTTATCAAACCACGGCTGTTTCATAACCCATTCAAGATATGGTTTGTCAATGGTAGCAATATCTGAAACATTCTTCCCGCGATACTTACCAAACGGAAAAACATCGGTTGGCTTTTCTTTTCTACTTTTTTCAATTGCCTTAATTTCTTCATCAATCATCTGTTGGACATCTCTTACTGAAAAGAATTCCTTATTCTTCTCAATTGAAAGTCGTCCAAATTTTTCAGATAGTCTGGTGAGGGTGGTCATTGGTCTATATAGATTGGTAAAAAATTTTATGGAAAAAAATTAATTATTGAATTGTTTAATTGTTTAAGATCTGATTTGATATCCGTAAGGGATACCACCATTTATTCTCATCAACTTTCTTTTTTATGTTTGTAGTATGAACTATGCTTAAATGATTAATGTTTTGCTGTTTGCTATTTCGTGATAAATGTATTTTCTTCATTTGAAAATCTCTAACATTTTCAATGCTTTCACCTAAATCCATCTTTTCATAAATTTCTGGATTTAGCCCTTTTGAATTCAACCCCTTACCTCTTAGATGGTAGTATCTCTTTTTTACTCCTTCATTTTCGTAGCATTCAATTATATGAACTCCTTTGTCTTTATGTTTCAAGTCATTCTTAGTAAGGTAAGGGAGAAAGGCTTCATTCGTTGTAAATTCTAACATATACAATTTTGGAGCGATCCATATTCCTCTTATTATCTTACAACAATCTCCTAAGTCATCCGTTCCTCCAAGAGATTTATCGCCAAGTCTTTTGATTAGTTTAGCGAACATAACATGCAACACTAAACTATCGGTATCGGTGTAATAGAAGTCAGCCTCTATGTCTTTATTTGGATTAGCCTCTTTTATGTAGTTATACATAATTCGCCTGCTATATACTAGAATGAAAGCCCTGTAGTGAGAAGGTTTGGTTATGCTACCTTCAATTATTTCTTTCTTTCTAGGAATTCCGGATACATGCCATAGTTTGTTTCCATCTTTATCTTTGAATTCAACCACATCAGATATATAATTTTTAGTCCAAAATTTCCAATACTCCTCATTTGATTTAATGTATTCCGCTTCTGTTGGGATAGGTCGTTGTATCATCTTTCCGTATAACGAATTCATAAATAGTTTGGCTAATAAATATTGCGGTGTGCCTTTTTCGCTATTCTCTTTTGCCTTAAACATTTCTAATATATATTCTTTGAATACTGGTTCTGCCTCCTCTGTATAGTATGCTTTATGAATTGTTATATCGTATCCTTCCTTAATAATATCTTCAATATCAACACTCGTGAGCCATTGGTCTTTCATATCAGTTAAATTCCACTTTAATGAACCCATTTTATTTCTTTGTCCTATTCTTGAATGTAATATGTCTTTTGGTGAGATATAATCAACATTGTAAATACCGATAGGAAGATTATTATAATCAAATGGTGCGATAGCCTGCTTAATTTCTCCAACCATAAATAAATTAAGCATCGCTGTTGGGTATAAAGATACGACATCCGCATCAACTAAATAATCGGTTAATTCATCAAATGTGATTTTCCCTGCTAAGTAGTCCTTGTATTGTTTTGAAACAAATCTTTCTTTGCTTGGATATGTTCTTGCTCCGATAACTGCCTTTCTAAATGCATTCTCTTGTTCAATAGTTGGAAGTCTTACATCATGCTTACAATCAATCATTTTCTTCCAGATATTGAAGGCGAGGCTTGAAGTTGAAATATATGAAGTTAAATTCACCGAGTGCTTTTTAAATATCTCTGTGTTTATTTTGTCATATAACTCTTTTAACCCCATAACATCACACTTCAAATATTCAAGACACTTATTTCTTAATTCTTCACTCATTGTTTCCCAAGTAGATGCCTTGTCATGGTCGAAATCTCCTTTAAGAGTTTTACATTTCATATTTTCTAAGTTTTCTTTTAATGTCCCCTGGGTATGCTTACACATATCCCACATTTTGATATTTTCAAATTGTAAAGAGATTATTGACCCATTATTAATCATGTGTGATTTTGGTTTAATACCTCTTCTTATTAATTCCTGTTTAATAAAGTAGTGGTCGAGGTTCGCCCCGTTAAACGCATTCATATATAAAATCGGCGCTTCTTCATCTTTCTTCTTTTTCTTTCTTACTCCTGCTACTTTCTTGATTGGATTATGTGGTTGTTTGTTAGCACATTCTAATGCTAACTTTCTTCCTCTATCTAAGAGTAAATCAAGAAATTTAGAAATACAATCTATGCATGCGTAATATTTAAATCCTTCCGTTCCTGAGTATATCCAACTATATAACAATCGTGAATATCAAAGCCTTCGGAAATTATTTTGTTTCTCCAAGTTTCTAAGTCGTAATGAAGGATTTCATCTTTGTTATTATATTTTTCTTTGTGAGACTTCGTTATTAAATGTCTCTTTCCTTCTTTAATATTTCTCTATTAGCATAATTAATAACTTTTGGATTACACGTATGTTTAGTAAAATACTTAGTTAAGCATTTTTCACATTTCTTTTTACATCTTCTAATTAACCCGAAATAGTGATATTATTCTCTAATCATAATATCCGCTTCTTCTCCTATTTCGTTCGTGCTTATTGTCTCTTTCGTTAGGAAATTTGTAATTTCATATGTCTTCCCTTCCTTTGTTAAAGCATTAAGGATTTTTACTGCTGTAGAAGATGGGATTGGGCAATCATTAGAAAGATTGAATTGTTCTCTAATATCATTGCATCTTCTTCTGTTAATGAGTGGCATATTAAGAATGTTTTTACAAAGGAAGAATAAACAATTATTATTTTTGCTAGCGGGAGATATTAATATACTTTCCTCATATTTCGTTTGTTTGCTTTGTATTTTCCTTCGTAGCACCCGCCTCCGTTTTCTTGAACTACTACTACCTTAGCGTATTCAATAATCCGGTCATAACCTAATCAGGATGCTTCAATATTACTTATGTTGAACTCATTCAACATTTCAATAAAATCATCATAGTTTTTATTTAAAAAGAATTAAATGTTTCTTTTTATAATATCTATTTAATTCTTCGTGGTCTGTTATGTAGGTAATCGTAATATGAACATCTGCATTTCCAGTCATCCGTTTTTTTTTTAGCATCCAATAATATAGGAAGTAGAACCTCTCGCTCTAATGTATCAGTATCATAAAAATTTATGTCTAATCCTTGCTTCTCGTATGTAAGAGAGTTTAATCTATTGTCTCGTCTAGATTTTAACTATACTACTTTGAATTCCCTCTTGCTCTTTCTAGTTTTAGTCTCTTTAAGTTTCTGTTTGCTTAGTAATAAATCAGTAGGTTTTATCTTATTTCTAGCCTTAGCTTTCAACAAGTCAATCACATTTTTGTTTGGTCTTGATGTTGTTGGTAATGGTGGAGACATATTTTACTTTTATATTAGTGTGGATATAAAAATAATGAAATAAAATGGAAAATTTTTATTTAATTATAATAATTAATAGAAATTAAAAGTTTAAATAGAAATTAAATTATGTTTGACATATTTTTTTTGATTCATTGTGTGTAATGAGTGATGATTGAGATACTCCTGTAAAATTACATAACTCGCAATAATATTTTTTGCTTTCTCTTATTCTGTTTAGTTCTTCCTTTTTCTTAGCGACCAAAATACTTTTGTTTTTATCATAATACTTTTTTTGGTACTCTCTGACTTTCTTGCTTTCTTTTTCATAATAATTCTTTTGGTATTCTTTATGATAAACTTTATTATATTCAATTAGTTTCTTTTCATTCTCATTGGTAAAAGCACTTCCTTCAAATTCGGTTCGTGTTCTTTTTACATCAGAAGCACCAACCCCAAACGCATTGTTTAAATTTAATGTTGGTTTCAATTCATCAATGTATTTCTGTTTAATATCACTCTGTTTATCAATGTTGTAATTTTCAATTACTTCCTTGTGAATTAAAACACACTTAAAATTATTCATTCCTTTGTTGTTCATATGATTGTATAACTTTCTATTAACTCCTTTCTTACATAGCAATTTATGATGACCAAACGTACCCGATAAATAATATTGTGTCGTGCTTCCTATATAAAATTCCTTGTCGTTTTCGTCCATAGCATTAAATATTTTGTAAATTTTCAAGTTCTAATTTCTCGTTATATATAATAAAAATAATAAGTTTAAAATAAAATTAATTATTTATTTTTAAAATATCTTTCTATGTCATCGTTTCTGCGAGTTATACGAATAACTTTATGTCTTCCTATCATAACATCTTCTTTCTCTGCGAAATGGTCTCTATGAAAGAGTACTTGAAAGTATGCTTTTTCGTGTTGATATTTTCCTTATATCCCTATTACCTTTCTGCATATACATTTATATTTCTCTTTCCTTCTTTCCTTCACATATTCTGCTCTCTTCTGTTTGCTAGCATCCATAATGTATATAAGACGGTGAAAATTTTCTTTTAAGATACATATTTTTTCTATAAGTGTGCTGTAGAAGGCTATTTGTCTGTTTTTGTTTCTTTGTATTTATTTTGTTTTTATTAAAAAACCTAATTTTTTTTAATGTTTTCTTGCTTTTATTTAAAATAGAAAATAAGAATAAGAAAGATTTCTTATTTTGCTTTCTTGTATTTATCAAAAATTTTGCTTTTTTATTTTTCTGTTTTGTTGCTTAGTATTGATTTGCGGGAAATGAATAGGAAGAGACAAATGAAATTTATGAGGTCGTTTTGAGGTACGAAACTAACGACTCTTGTAAATTTAATATTATACTACTACGGTAGGGTAGAGAAACAGATCCAGAGAACGCAGGGTGAGACAGGTTTAAGATGGAGGAATGATCAAGATAAAGGCGAGGACTCCTCTTTGGATTTTCTTGGATCCACCGGTCCATCTGGATTCAACGGCACCAATTCGCGAAAAAAGCTTTGTTTTTCCTTTTTGCTGTCGTTTAGTGCACCCGCTTAGTTGCAAGAAGATGGCAACTCTCGCATCAATCTTCAGCCGCCAGTGGTTGAATAACGTGGCTGTCATCTCTCCAGAGTCTGTCGCACCTCTGTCCTTTTTCCTGCCATTCATGCACCATTTTGAAATTCTATCCGACCATCATCACTCCAGAACCAAATCTCATCTTTGCGATTCACACAATCGCAATTTTGTCACTGTGCTTATAAATTATTTGGACGCATGAAATAAACAAACATGTAAAGGGAAAACATAAGCATTTGCGTGAGCCTTATTGTTTGTAAGTACTTTTGTATGCATATTAGGTTTACTTCTTGTCTGCATGCTCTGCCTGCAGGCTCGATCATCAGTGTTCCTATAAAGAGCTTCAGAGCCATGTCCAACGCCTACAGAAGGCTTTCGCAAACATGGTGAGTCGGTCGTGAATGTCTCGCTTTTCTTGCAAGTATAGTAAGCCCGTGCCGTTGTGTTTATTTAGGGTCTCGGAGCAGGTGACGTTGTGTCTATGGCTATCCCAAACGGCCTGGAATACGTAGTGATCTTCCTGGCAGGTAATTTTGAACATGAATCAAGATTTAGCTCACTGTCTTGCTTCAGCCACTATGCAGGCTTGCACAGCAGGGCCGCTCAACCCAAACTATACATTGGAGGAGGTCAACAATTTTCATCGCACGTCGTTTGTTCATTCTCCATACCCTTGTCTGTGTTTGTGTATCTCTCTCTCTCTCTCTCACACACACACTGTTTTGATTGTTTTGTTTGGCTTTACTAGTTTAAGTTCTTCCTGACTGACGCCAAAAGCAAGCTTCTAGTAGTGCCCCGGTAAGGTTATGGCTGTGTGAAGCTGTCTATTTTCTGGTTGTTGATTCTTATCTATGTCTGCATGTGTGTGTATCTCAGGGGCTGGGTGTCTCAAAAGCAGCCGGCAGTGCAGGTCAACAAAAGATTTTTCCATTTCTATGTGTTTTTCTCACTCATTACGAGGTTCGGCTATTCGGTACGTTCTTGTAGTCATGCATTTCTTCTTTCCTCTTTCTTTGTCAGTATGGTCAAGCTAAAATCCTCCTTCTGTGCGTTGTTGCTTGCCGAGCAGGCTGCGCAAGAACTCAACGTACCTGTTGCAGAGGTCGCACCTCTTCTTCCTAATTACTGTCTTTTCCTGTCTCTTTCTTGTCTTCTTCTTCTTCTTCTTCTTCTTCTTCTTCTTCTTCTTCTT